>VYZX01006265.1:1650-99524 GCA_013401335.1 Brachypteracias leptosomus
CTACAAACCCTTGTGAGTAGTTCTTTCCCTGCCAGAACAGGAAGCTGTTCTGTAGATAACATTTCAAGAGTAAAGATATTTCATTCTGCTTTGCTATCTAAAACCAGCTCCTTTTTCTAGATAAATACCAGCTTTGGTTGTGAGCCGTATCTAACAGAGGAAAATATCAGAACCAGGTAGATCTAGAGAGGGAAGCTTAATGTTGCACTGTCCCTAGAAAACAGTTTGGGTGACACACAAAAACAACTTCTCAGTCTCCTGAAGCCTTGCCAAAACTATTCTCATTTTAAATATATCTTCATCATTTCAAGAGTTTCTTGTAAGGTCATATAATTAGTAAGTAGTCTTCTTCATGATGTTAATCAAAACCTGAGCTTGTTTGCGTGAAAATATTACTTAAGGCACATCAACACAAAAATGTTTCCAGAATATTTCTTTACTGTTCCCCCTCAAAAATATTTAAATTCTCCAGCATTTTGGTTTTCCTATTTATTTTGTTGTTCTGTAACATGGTATGCGTGGTTTTGTTTGATCTGTATAGGTTTGTTATGATAAATACTACAGTACTTTGATTTCTTCTATGTTGTTGGTCTCTAGCATTCAATATGAAGTTCTTTGTTTAATTTTCTGTAGGTTCACTATTATGAAGATGGTAACGTTCAGCTGGTGAGCCATAAAGACATACAAGATTCTCTAACAGTGTCTGTAAGTGAACTTTAAAGACCTCAGTGTATATATTGAAATGACTTTAATTTAAGAAGAGAAGCAAGCTTAAGAAAGCTTGGAAGTTTGGAGGCTAGTTTGCTTTTCTGCATGAATACTGATTAATGTTCTAACTTATTAATATTTTGTATGTAATATTTACTACTTTTACCTAACGTGTAGCTGCTGTTTAAAGGTTAAAACATTAAAATTATTATATGCTTGCATGTGGCTTATATAAGCTAAATTAACTTAGATTCTAAGGCATTAATTAGCTTGCTGTCAGTCTTTCTGCAATTGTGTTGTATTTAAACTTTGGTCTGCAGAGTGACCTGTAGAATTAATTTTCGAATATGAAGAAAGTTTGAGTTAACAATAATCCACTTTAGTACAATCTCTAGGAGATTGTCTCCTTTACTCACTGGAAGAAGACCAGTATGCTAAAAATAGTAAATAAATGCTACCAGTTGAGAAGCAGTAGTGGATATTCTCCCTTCATTTCCTCCCTGTCTGTAACTGGTGCTGTCAGTGTCTTGCTTTTCTGTACAAAAAGCCCTTTCAGAGATGCTTCAGTTTGAGAAGCATAATGCACTTTATATTTAAAGCATTGCTTTTTTTCAACTTCTTTCCCAATGGATCACTATAGTAATGAGGAGCAGACAGTAGAAATAAAACTTATTTGGAAATAGTACCAGATGCATCCTTTAAGACTTGGTAATGTTGCAACATGAACAACTACTACTTTTGAAATAATGCTTCTTTTGCCTACTGGATATTGTGTTTATAAACAGTAAGATTTTCTGTTGGGGCTGTTCTTTTAATAAATGGAACTTAAGCCAGTGAGGTTAAACTGGCAAGGGGAGATTGTAAAAGTGAACAGTAGAAGTATTTTAATGATAACAACTAGTAGTCACCAATTTGGCTCAAAAGCTCAGTTCATCAATAAAGAACATTGTTAGTTAATATAAAGCAAGGCTTGTTGGCTTTTCAGTTGCAATAGCAGCATAGAGAACAAGGGAGTGTGGTGCCAAATGATAATGCTTCTGGAGCTATAGATATAAAGTTACATTTGACCCCCTAAGTGAAGGGAACTGTTTAGTCTTTCATTCAACTAAGTTGCTTCAGAGAAGATAATGTGGAAGAAGTTCTTCTTTCAATAGCTTTTGCTTCACTTTCTGTTGGCATGAAACTTAATATTCAGGCAGAAGACTGATGAGTAGAAAAACATCTCTTACATAATTTTCTTATCTCCTACTAGAACAAAAGCAAATAAGCTGCTAGTTACCAATTTCTAGCCTTGGCTTTGAGCTTCATAGGGGGCAGAGGCTGTTCTTATTCCATACAAAAGGAATGACAGGTAGCTTAAAAGGAGCCCAAATGACTCTGTTGTTGTTGTTGTGTCAGAGAAGCAATTTTTTGCTGTCAATAGGCAGAACTGAAATGAATGACTAGAGAGTTCTCCTGTTGCTAGAACTATGCATAATTTTGCTCAAGGTTACTTATCCCTTATTTCTCATCCCTAATTAAGACTTCATACCCCTGAATTCCTCCTTTTGTTAGCAGAGCCTTTGAAATCATTGCTTCAGTTCACTGAAAAGTCAAAACCTTTCATTTGTTCTACTTGGTCTCTACCTCCTTTATCTCTGGAGTCTCCAGGAGCGCTTTCACAGCTGCTGGGTGCAGTTTCACTGAAACTTTGAACGTTGAAGCTGCCATAGTCTTCTCCCAGTCTTTGCCTTTATAGGAAGAAGGGATCACATGGGGCAAGAACACTCCTAACTTTCAACAGCTTCTGCAAAAGCACCCCTAGGAATGTCTCCCAACACCAAGTTGGAAGTTTTGAAATTCATGAACCTTCCCTTCCTGAGACTTCCTTCAAGTGCTTCAGCTCATTTGTTGGGTTTTATTTTTAAAACACACACTTGCATACTTAAGGATGATGCCCAGAGCCAAGAAACTGTTAATTGGTCATGATGAAATTTGGATGTTGTGATGTGTTGCACCCTTGTTTTTGCAAGATGTTCTTGGGGATGTTTTTCAAAGACTAGGTATATAAAGTCTAGTGTTTGCCTCAGCTTAGTCTTCAGATTCAGAATGTTTAGAGATGAAAAAATTCATTTTGTGGCTTTTTTCTTATATTCTGCATAATTCTGGGTTAACTGGTGTTCTTCAAGTTTTTTCCTGAACTTGTACAGGAAATTTGACATCAATAATGTTAACATCCATAATTTGCATGTTATTAGAGCCTCATGTGTGTGCATTGTCCTATTTCTAAATGCTGTTGTTCCATATGTTTTTTTAATCATACCATAGAATTTTTAATCAAAATATTTTAATGAGCTCCATGGTAATCTTTATGCTTGTTGCCATTTGACTGTTTCTGTTTTTTAATATAATAATATAAAAATAATGTGGCATATGCCTTCTGGATTAACATTTTGTTCACTTTTGGTTTAGCCACTAAATGGTCATATATTCTCATGGAGTTTACCTGATATTGCTCATAACAATAGCAAAAAAATAATCTAACTGGTCTTAGAATCATGCTTTACATCAGACCTAATTCAAATGCTTTTTTTTTTTATTGTAGAATGAAGCCCAGACAGCAAAGGAATTTATAAAAATTGTAGAGGCTGCAGAAAATGAATATCAGGTATGTTGGAAACAAGCACTATATCCTCACTCACATGTATAACATTACCATATACTTAACCAAATCTAGTATTCTATAATTAGCAAGCTTTTGATATTAAGCTAATGCAATTCCATACGGATATAAATAGATGACATGCTGCTATTAACTCTGCCCTCCATTTCCATACCTTCTGGTGATTGCACCCACCTACTTAATGTTACATTAGAAGCTATTTTTTTGAAAGTTCCTAGCATGATTGGGTATCAGCAGTTCTGATTTGTTTCAGTATTAGTGCATTCATGAAGTGGAATTTTTGTCCAGATTCTGTTAACAGAGGCTACTGTTAGACAGCTTTTTAAAATGTGACTGTAAGCATTATCCATTTCAATTAGTCATTTTAGAGTTAGAAAAGTATAACAGTTCTAAATACCCTCTGTAGAAGTGGATTCATGTTCATTTAAGCCTTTAGCAGAAGGTAAAATTCAGACACCATAAGTTTTTTAAAAATGGTCCTTAATAAAAATTCGGCAAGTTATGTATCATACACGTTATATTCAATTTCCTGCAATGTTGTGGATTGACTCTACCATCCCCACAAAAACAGTAGAAGACTCTGGTGCCTGAAGTGATGTATGAGCTAACTCTGATCAACACTTCATTCATGCTGCTGATTAACCACACTGTGGTTTGCTGAAACACCAAGGCTATGGCTGGGTTTATTGCATCTGTCTGACTAATGTGGGTTTATTCATATAGTTCCAATTTAGATCAAATAGCTCTCCTTAGTAAAATATTACTTTAATTTAGCATGTTTTTATTAAGCCTGTTTAAGAGGTGACAGACTACTCAGTCGTTCATACCATCCTAGTTCTGTTGCTCATGAGTCTTTGTTCTGTGTGACTGTCTTTAACAGACTGCTATCAGTGAGAATTACCAGACTATGTCAGATACGACTTTCAAGGCTTTACGTCGACAGTTGCCAGTTACCCGCACCAAGATTGACTGGAACAAGATCCTTAGCTATAAGATTGGAAAAGAGATGCAAAATGCTTAAAGTGAACATTGCATGACTGGATCATTTTAGTGTCCTTGTATACAAATAAAAGTTATTACAAAAACTGTTTGGAACTGTCAAATCACCCAGTCAGCATGGGCTTTTGCCATTGAAAAATCACTGTAAGTAGTTTGGTTAGAGCACAAAGCTTAGCTAATTGACTTTTTTCCTTTTTCTTTCTCTTCAGAGTTGCAACTTCAGTATAGCTGAATATCTTCCTTTAGAGTTTCTGTTGTACCTTTATTTTTTTATAATGGAGAGACCATGCCTTTAGTTTTCAATTACATGTTAAGAACAGTTTGAAAAATATTTTTGCATATTGAGAACCCTTTCTCTAGCTTTCATGTGAAATGGACAGCTTCCAAAATTTGCTGGATTCCTTGTGGAGATCAGTAATGTGCATTTCTAGGTCAAGGTCCACACGGAGTTAGCCATAGGTGCTGTTTTTGAAATCATCTATCCTTTCTTTGTATGTAAAATTGGGAAAAGCACTTTCTATAGCGTTTAAACCTTTCCAAATACTTATTTAGCTAGCTCCATGGTAACTAAATTTTTATTCTTTAAAAAAGGAAAAGGCCAAGGTCTAATGCTGTTTTAAGATTTTGAAATTAAATAAAAATACTTACTTCAGAAATGCATTTAATGCTTTGTTCCTGACAATTACTTAAATGAGCTCAAACTCCATCTGCCCTTGAGGTTTTCTTATCATAAAGCCACAAATGTATTATAACAAGGCATATTGTAATATATATAATCCTGTACTCATTACTGTCTGTCAGTTTTTTTTTTCTTGGATTGAAATGTACTAAAATTCAATGTGACATTAAAATGCAAATTTTCTATTTATTTGAGTATCAGATTGCTTCCTGATATAGCCTATTTTTGGTGTTTCTATATATTTTTTTAAAACAGCCACAAACTTGTGGCTTATTGGCTATTTGGAGATTGTTGTAATATCATCATCCATTGTTTCCATCTGCATTTAAGAAACCTCTACATATGGAAGTCTGCTTGAAACAGGTATTTTTAGCTTCATATTGGTTACAGAGGATGGAAGAAATTACAAGACCAGAAATAATCCATTTGTCTGGAGAATACTTTTCCCTATCTGATATATCTCTTACTGAAAATGGACATCAGATATCCAAGAACGCAGACTTTGTTACAAATGCTATGTAACACTTCTGTGAAATGTATAGATCTCACTTTTAATTGGATGAAAACCTGCTTTAAAATATGCTTAGCATGGAAAATGAAACATCTTGCTTTTTTTTTTTTTTTAGAAGACAGGTATTTATGCACACTCCTAAACCAGTAAAGCTTACACGAAGGTTTCATATCTTTGTTTACAGCATAGTACAATTAATTACCTTAAACTCTTTAAGTTACAATATAGCAAGAGTCTAGACTTGTACTGAGTATAAAAATGTGCACACAAAGTAGTTTACTGGTTGAATTGTAATAGCAATACCCCTCTGTTCTGTTCTTCAGTGCTCTCTTATAAAGGGGTATAGAATTAACTGAAGTTCTTGAAATTGCTGCTACTTTACAGTACTACCAAACTGTACAGTAGAAAGAGTGGGATTTGTTCTACCAGAGTCTTCCTGGAGAGTTGCCCTCTTAATTGTCCTCGCAGATCAGCTATTGAACCATGTTGTTCTTTAAAAGAAGGCTTACAAAAGCTGTATGTGAGCTAATAACGGATGCTGAGTCACTGTCAAGTCTGTCAATCTTAAATTAAGACCTAAATACAAACCTTGATTGAAGAATTTCTTCAACATACTGAAGAACAAGCTAAAATTAAAAGGCAGTGAATGGACAGTTAGAACTGTTAATGGGCAACAACGGTGCAAATAACTTTTCTAGCTGTTAGAATATTGCATATGACCAGAATTGGCGCTGGCCAAGAGTCAGAATGCTATTTTTCTTACCTGAAATAAAAAGCTAGTTTTAAATATATTGCTAATAAAGAGGTATTTTACTGTGAAGTACTCTATTTACTGTGTTTCCCTCTCTGTTTATTCAGTCCTGTGATAGTCTTAACTCCTTATCTTCAGAGAATAGCATCCTACAGGTTCAATTCTACCAGTAGGGTGACATAAGTAGATTTGTATTACTTGCATTTTTTTCCTGTTGCATTCATTTTTAGCCTGTGAGATAATTTTACACCTTGAATATCAAATTTAATAAGTTATAGCTTCAATAAAGCAATTTCTAAGTGAATCAGCTATTCTTTTACTTTTTCAAAATGATATTGCTGTATCCTATTTAGGGGTAGTGATCCCAGATGAAGCTGACTCGAGCATCAGCTGAGGCACATCTGGAGTTCTTGATTTCTCTCAAAATTTTGGATGTCACTTGCACTTTTTTTTTTTAGTTTCTGCCCCTACCCCTTTTAAATGGGAGAACTTTAGAACTTGCTTAGTAGGCTTTAGGGTATTTTGTGTAGGTAAAACACTTTCAGAAATTTTGCGGTGGCAATTGTCTTAATGTGAATTTGTTTATATTCTATTTTTAAATATAAAGACAAGCTTTGTATTGTGGAATGTTGGTGTGCTAGACATTATGGCTTGTAATATGGACTTGTAAAATGCTTGCATTTATGAAGTGTATTATATCTTATGCATCTTAGTACCCCTTTACACCAAGGAATTTTTACCTACTGCAAGTAAGAAGCAATCGTTCTTTCTGAACATCTGCAACAGGAGTGGCAATTCTGCTTTCAGGTTCTCCTGAGCAGCCCCTTTTTTCTATGCCCATCTTAAAATTCATAACACAGGTAGAATGAAACTTTAAAATCGTCGTAATTTTGATTACATCACTACTGCTTTTTGTGCTCTACATGTTGATAATTCTGCTGGCTGGTTCAGTTGGGAACACTGCAACACACCCTTCATTTAATAAATGATCATTCAGCCCGGGGTTAAAAGTGTTGTGTGAGACTGGACACCCTGACAGAGGTGTTATCTTTCGGGGATGGCTTCAGCCACACCTATGGCAGTGATGGAGTTTGGGAGTAAATCCCTCCCTTGTCCCCACATGCCACACACTGGTTTGGCTGACAAAGCAATTTTGCTGCTCTTGGGTTCACTTCCTTTTGGAGAACTCTGACCTGGGAACTGGGCTCTGGTTGTGCACCAACTGCCCTCCAGCTCCGAAGGATGACCTGAGTCTATAGCAGTGGCTTCCTTTAGGCAGCTTGAAACTGCTGTATGTGTAGAGGATGTCTGGAGGATCAGACTAAACCTGGCCTTCAAATATCCAGACTGTACAGACTGTAGGGATAGAGGCTGAACGTGAACTGTTTGATTCTGTGGATTCACCCCTGTCGTACCGAATGACTTGCTGACATGGATGTAGCTTCTGCCACATCCGCTTGCTGGAAAGACTGAAACTGTTCTTCCTCTGATGCAACTGTAAACTAGGTGTAGATTAAACTTAGTTTGTTCATAAACTTGAAGTGTCAGTTTTTGTGTGACAGTGTCAAATCTGAATTTTTTTTTTTTTTGAAAGGGGAAAATTTGCATCAGATTTAAACAAAAAAAGATTTTTTTTTCCACAGCTAAAGGAAAGAAACAGTGACTATGTACCTTATTCCCCCTGTGAAAATGAATGCTTAATACTTGCTAGTTTTCTTCTTAGCAATATTTTCCTCTGCTACTGTGATTG
Organism: Brachypteracias leptosomus; assembly: GCA_013401335.1. NCBI lineage: Eukaryota > Metazoa > Chordata > Aves > Coraciiformes > Brachypteraciidae > Brachypteracias > Brachypteracias leptosomus. The sequence goes on from VYZX01006265.1 coordinate 9,711, forward strand.
GCTTACCTGTAAAGAAGTATTGCTCAGCATGATACCATCCATCACATGTGCTCACCACAAGAGAGGATAAGAGTGGCAATTGTTGCCTGAAAGAATATATTCTTTAAACATGTTTAGGCTTTTCTGTGCATCTTTTCCTTGCAGGGGCAAATCTCTTAGGTGTATTCCTCACAGGGACTGACCAGCTGTAGTATGAAATAACTTCAGATCTGAGATGACATCCAGCCCGCAGCATTGTAAATGTGCCTGCTAAAGTAGTATTTGGCTGGTTGGTTTGGGGGACACCACCACATGCTAATAATGACTTGTAGTAAATACTCATTTCAGTTTTGTTTTTAAATGTGTTTAATATTCCTCAATGTCAAGGGTATACCGATTATAGCTACTGTAGGCATTACTGAAAGAATTGAGACTACTTCCTTTAATAAGTAGTCTCCTAGTGTGCAACTCAAAAGTTTGAGTTACCCCTCTAGGTTATTTCAGAAATTACTTAGGAATGACAATGAAGAAGGCTGAGCTAAAGATTTGGCACAATACTACGAAAGCAAGACAAGCAGCGTTGTGAGGAGGAGATCAGAAAAAGCCACGATCTTTCTTAGCAAATAAAAATGTCTCAGAGGGGTTGCCACTGAGGGTTCAAGAGCCTGCTGAGGCAGAAGTTACCTGTTGTGGTACACCTGGAACCTAGGCTACTTCCCTTACACATGGAGAAGAGTTTTGGTCCCATAAGGTAAAGAAGGGACTCGATCTCCCCAGAGCAAGTGTTGCTGTAACTGGCTCAAAGGAAACCAGGCTGTCTTTTGCAAATAAAGTGTTTATGAACCTAACTGAAAAATCACAGCCACAGGCTCTCAAGTGCGGGAAAAACACCTTTCATTCTCTTGGGCTGCAGTGGATTTAAAATCTTTTCCTTCCACCTGCTTGAGATGCCTCCCTGTTCAGTGTGCTGTTGTTCTTGGGTACTGGGTGGTGGTGTGCATTGTCTTGGACTAGGCTTCTGTTGCAGAAGCTGGGTATGAAAAGTCAGGTGCCCAAAGGCAGAAATATTCAAATTCTTGCCATGCTGTGACAGTGCCAGAAGGGCCAATCACGCAGCAAGGGGCCCAAACATCAGCCCTGTGATTTGGGATGCCACCATGCTGCCTTTTCCCACGTAAGGCAGTACATCCAGTTGTAACCCAAGATGTGTTGGATTGTAAGAGGTACAAGAACATGATCTATTACAATTTTCCCTAAGAAAGAAAGGTGCCAAGTCTCCTGTTCAGCCTGGAGAGCAGAAGCCTGATGCTGCAGCTCTGAGGAAAGGGTCAGTTAAATTAAAGTTGTGCTTGAAGAGTGTGGGTCTTGATGGATGCTGGCAGAGCACTCACAACAGAAGCATTCAGTACACGGTGCCCGTGAGCTGCAGCCTCTGCTGCCCACCTGCCTGGGTCCACGTGCTCTCCCTGAGCTTGTGCCTTGCAAAGGGCAAGAGCGTGCTTCAAGTGTTGCTCGAGCTTTTCTTCCTGACCCAGCACAGCCTGTGGATGCTGCCCCAAAAGCCTCTGTGGCCCTTCAGTTAATGACCTGCTATTTGTATAGTGACCGAGCACCTCCTTCTCCTGTCTGCTGGTCTAACCGGGCAATAATAAGTTCCCGGAAATTAGGGAAAGAGGCTTGGAAAAGGAGTAAGTTAATTATGAAATCAATATTCAAAAGGCAAACATTTTCTTAATACATTTTCAGCTTTGCTGTGACACTTGAAGTTAATACTTGCACAAGCAACTGGAGTAGAAATCTGAGCTTTCAAGAGCCATTAGCAGTTTAAGTGGCAGGAAGAAAAATCTTCCTTCTTTCCTTTTATGTGACGCTGCATTGTTAAAGCAGCTTTCAGATGCTGTAAAACTGGTAAGCTTTGCAAGTCTTTCACTTCACTGTAAAAATAGGAACATGAGGTAGCAAAAGCATGATTGGCCAAAAACCAGTTGTGGTTAAAGACTCTGAAGTTCAGATATTCAATTGGAAGATTTCTGAACAATAGTGATGTTAGATACCTTGATATCCTTGAATGGAAAGCAAAAGCACATCTTGGTTTTTATTCCACAGTGTGGCAGGATCAGCTGCATCCTGACTGTACATCGCAGGACAGAGATTTGTCTGCTCTGAAAGAAATTTTTAATGATAAAGATCATCCTTCCTCTCCAAGTTCTTGTAGAACTTTGGTATTAGTATTAAGGTAAATACTGGGAAAAGCTAAAACAACCTTGCTGCCCTGACCTTGATGCCTTCTCCCAGCCACTGCAACACTCTGCTCACCCTACACCTGCAGACCCACACCCTTTTCCCTATGCAGCAGCACCTGATAAGATTTAGGAGAATTTTGTCCCCATTTAATGCCCCTTACAATCCTCCTTTGCTATGGGTCTGTTCATGTTTCTCACCTTGGGGCGTGCAAGCCAAGAGAAGCCCAGATTTGCAGAAGCACTTGCTATTTCAAACTGTCGTCAGGCTGGAGTTCAACAAATATGATATCATGAGTACTCAGCAATGCACAAGATCCCATATTAGAGACTATATTTAGTGTTATTCCTTCTCCATCAGAGTTTTCTGTTTGCAAAAGATAATAGGAAAAGTCTATATGAAGTCTATGAAGTCCTTGGAACTGTAGGGCCAAGTGTCATGAAAGAAACCATCAGGGAATGAGTAACACTGTATATAGGATTTCAGTAATAGGTAGAAAATGGGGCCAGGGGTCTGTACTGAATAATGGGACTGCAGGTATCAGCTGGTGCTTGAGTACATACCCACCTTGTCCTCATAAGCCGGTGGGGTATGTGAGAAATGCGTGGTGTTTCCTGGGGCTGCAGGCACCCACCTCATCCCTACGTATGTAGCAGCCTTGGCTAAGGCTGTCCAATTATCCTCAGCTGTGCAGTAAATTCAGAGCTATACGATAAGAGCTAAGGAGGGATATAAGCTAGCAGTAATTTATGGAAGGGAAAGGCATTTTACTTCAGGCTGACCAACACTAGCAGGCATGAGAAGGAAGAGAATCTCAGACCAGGTAGGACTCCATCACCTTACTCTTCTGTGTTCTTCACAGTTAGAAGGAGGCTGAAATACAAAAATGTTATATCAAAGCATATCTATAACATAGAATTCACCTAGGTCTCAGTTTGGCTTTAGAGCACCCAATCTCTTTGAATAACTTAGAAGAAAGGAGATATGAACTACTTGGATTAATATTAAGAGAGGAAGGAAGGCCTACAGTGAAATCAGTGACATTTCTTCTTTAAACATGGCTTGGGTAACAAACATGAGCATCCCACTTCAACACAAGGTATGAAGTTGGCATCAACAATTAACACTTAGCTTTGTTTTAGGATGTTGGGTGACCCAGGTGTCTGTAGTAGTGGCAAGCTTCATTCTCTCTGTCCTGGAGCCATCACCTGCCCATTCAGGGCCTGAGACAGGCTGCAGGGTTTGTCAGCTCCTGCTAACTGAACAAGAAATGTTCTGTGGACAAGGGCTGCATTCCCCAGCCACCTCAGAAGTGAGAAACACTGCCCCTGGGTTTATTCTGCTGCTTCTTGAGCATTTAGAGAACAAATTAGCTTAAGTCTTAGGCCAGGCTTACTCTGAAATGTAACTTTTGCAGTCAGAAACGGCCATCGTGGTTTTACCTTTCCAGAACTCTTTCTCCTTAACGGACTGCGTCAGGGTTATCAACAAGGCTTTCTGTTTAGGCGGAGATTATTGGATACATTTTCTCATTAAACATCGGCAAAATGTTCCTCCTTTATCCACAATATTATAACCTAAATATAGCGACGTAAATGTAATTTCAGAGAGCGAGTCCATCATTACTAAAAGGGGAAGCAGGGTGAACTGAATGAAAGGATGCTGTGAGAAAGGAATTTGGATGTGAAGAATAACTGCTGGGTGCAGAAGAGAGAATGCCATGAACCAGCAGGAATACAGATCAAGCAAAACAGACTGAAGAGGAAAGGAGGAAAGATAATAGGGGATGATGAAGCTAACAGGTAAGACAACAATTGTTCTGTAGCCCGAATTGAAAGACAAGTACTCATGGACACCTTAACCTGTGAACGAAAGAAGATGGGGGCTCCATGGTCTGCAGAGAGGTTTTCTCAGCAATGATGAATTGGGTGGGAGTGAAGAGGCAAGACAAGCAGACCAAGGAGGAAAGAATTGCGTCAGCAAAGGCAAAAGGATATTCTGGTACTTGATTTTGCAAAGGCTTAATGAGATTTGGATCAGGAGCCAAATTTAGCCTGTGCTACAAGGAAATTGTGTGCTACTTGGATGCTACCTGCTCCCATGGCAGAGCATGTGCTGCTTGTTCCATCCCCATCTGCCTACAGTCAGAGCTGCTTTTATCCTCCATAATAGTTGCCAGCCTCAAGCAGCAATAATTATCTGTACGTGACCCAGCACTGTGACTGCTTCATTTCCTTCATCTGAACTTCTGGAGATTAAGTAAAATGTAACTGTCAGTGGATTTCTGTGTTTCTGCTGATATGTAGCTGATAAAGATGCTGTTGACAAATGATAGGGGAAAAATTAACTATGGCCCGCTAATTGCAGATTTCACAGGAGAGGAGTTAAGACCTTCTCTCTTAAAAAGGATTGTTTATGAAATACAGTATCAATGCTCAGCAAATTAAAGACCACTCTCAATATCTTTTTTCTTAAGAAAAAAATGGACAAGATACTGAACAGCAAAAATATTCCATGTTTTCTCCATCTCCTGCACCGTCTCTTTTAAAACAAAACAAAATAAAACAAACCAGCGGATTTACTGTTTGTCTTCAGTCTAAGACATGGACATGGGGAGCTGAGCTCTTGTCCTTTCCCTCAACCTAAACAGAGAGGGAGAAACCAACGCTGGCTCCCTCTGGACTTTCCACCATCTGTCTCTGCCTCCCCATTTCTCCCACAGCCTTGTTTGCCTCCCATGACGTACAGAACATGTGTGGATGCAGATGCCAGACTCTGACTTGCTGAGAGCTCTTTTTTGACCAGGGGTCAACCTCTCAGTTCATGCGATTCCTTTATGAATCCTAAACACGTACCATCTTGCACAAATACTGATATGTCTTGGTCCACCACTTGATTTTTATAAAGGATCTTCATAAAATGCCTCAAGGAATGTGTGTGTTCACCTAATTCATAGAAATATGTAAGTGCTTCCATGGATTTAAAATAATAATAATAAATTTCAATGTGCTTTAGCAAACGTATGTTTTTAGGATGGGGCACTCTGTCCCACACTGATGCCCAAGTGTGCTGATGGTCAGGGTAGAATTCCCATCTCAGTTCTAAGGAGAAAAGCAATTTGTTAGACAAAAAATCAGAAGAAGAAAACAGGTTTGGGTTTCTTTTCTCTTTTCTTTTCTTTTATTTTTTTCCTTTCTTTGTTTTTTTTTCTTTTTTCTTTTTTCTTTTTCTTTTCTTTTCTTTTCTTTTCTTTTCTTTTCTTTTCTTTTCTTTTCTTTTCTTTTCTTTTCTTTTCTTTTCTTTTCTTTTCTTTTCTTTTCTTTTCTTTTCTTTTCTTTTCTTTTCTTTTCTTTTCTTTTCTTCTCTTCTCTTCTCTTCTCTTTTCTCTTTTTTCTGGCTTGGGGTTTTTTTCTGGTTAAGATTTATTTCGAACACTACCTAAAAATACTGAACCACTGCTCTTAGTTGCACCAACTCCTTCATAACACTTTTCTTTGCCCTGTCTTTGCATTGACATCTGATTCTTCACTGAGCTAGTTCTAACTCCGTTTTTGTGACTTGTCTTGCAATTAAGTCAGTATGTTGGTTGATTTTCTTGTCAGTAAAGATCTTAAAACAACTTTCAGGCGGTCTTTCCTCCCTCCCCTACAACTGCCCAGACATGTTCTACATCACCCTGTTTTCTGTCAGAGTCCTCATGACCATGGCCAACCCTTTGGGTTTAGGGGAGTTTGCCTTCTCGTCGTTTTCTCCATCCTCCCTTGGTTTAAGCAGATCTCTGGTAATCTGAAGATTCAGCTCCCTCAAACTCAGGCCCCCTGTTTTCTGAACCAATAAAACAGGCAGAGATATATCCCCACATTCCTACCTTCACACTGCTTTGGAAGTAATAAGGAAGACTATTTTTTTCAAGCTTTTTGACAAGTGATGCTCAAAATACATGAATGCTTATTTGTCTTCTCCTTATTAGTCATAGTCAGTTTTAAATATTACTGTGTTCCTTTAAGCTGAAGAATATTCCTGTAATACCACAATATCTCACTTTTAAGATGGGGATCAGAAACTTCAGCCTGGGCATGCTGTTCAAAAGTCTGTAGTTGCATCCTTCTGAAATATCCTTGTTTTAATGAAAATACATTGATTAAATTGTAAATTAAGCATGAACTTTTATTTCAGTCTTTCTTAGCATATTTTCAGTTCTCCGGACTGTGACTAAGGACTATTTGCTTTAGCCAAAACCAGATTTTTTGTATGTGTTTAAGCCATTTTATTCAGACTTTGATATGTCTGAAAAGTGCTGGGTGTGGGATGCCATGAACTCTCTTCCAGTGCTTTCACTTGCATTGGCATGCTGTTGCTCACCACCACTGATTTCAGTTTAGACTGCCATCTCCAGTTCATCCCTGATATTGTTTAATATTGCATCTGCTATGTTTAATAGGTGCACTATATGCAGATGTTATTTATGTGTATATAAATACACGTGTAGATATATGCATGTGTACATACATATATATTGTTGTTTAGTATATAACTAGATTAAAAAGTGCTGGGCATAACACTGCTTAGGTGGATTCAGTTGCTAACCAGGCATCAGCTGAAGGTCACGAGGATGTCTGGCTTCTTTGAACCAAGCTGACAACGTTTCCCAGCACTCACAGATGTCTGGAATCAATGTGAGTCTTGTCCATGCCCTTTCTGGACGTCCTCAACACATGTGCCTGGCCATCTCTTGGCTGCCAAGAAATCCGATGCAATCTTATTTTATAACCAGGTTCCAAGGGGATTGTACATTGTGGGCCTAGAAGAAGTTACTGGTCTCTGAAATGTTCAGACAGAAGATATTTGAAGGCTTATTTTTGTAAAAAAAAACATTAAAACCCCCACTACTTTAGATCTTGACCCATAAAAAGATGGGGTGTGCAGAATTTTCAAACTAGAATTTTGCTGCATAGTGGTTCTAGCTATTCTTTCTTCCTTGCCAGGACCCCAGTTCAAGAGAATTTCTTTCTTCTGGAAAAAATCAATAACTTCACTCTACCTCACAGTTAGTAACTATCACTTCTAGTTCCTGATTTCATTTAGCAAAGTCATCAACAGTCGTATGAGAAACTAGGAACCCTGAACTTGGTTTATGGCAAACAAATTAGTAGTGTTTTCACTTACAGGTACTATTTTGAGGTAGGAACTGGGGTACCTGAGGGGTTGTGTGAAAACACTTAAACAAGTGAGATAACTGAGTGGAAAATCTTAGCAGAAAGGTAAAAGACTCTTTTCAAAATTATTTTTGTCCACTGATCACTTCAGCTGTATTCTGTTATGTCTTGACTTAGCAAATGAGTGCCTGGAGCCAGATGACACTTAATAAAATAGTATCTCTTCATAGTACTGAACAGTTTGCTTCTTTGACTTGTGAAATGCGTGCTTTAAGGCTTTGCATTAGTACTTGGCACTCCTTTTGAACAGAATTGAAAGAGGAGAGATAATTTGCGTTAAACAGAGCTTGAACTATGAACTTGTCTTGAATCATAGAATCATGGAATTGTTTAGGTTGTAAAAGACCTTTAATATCATCCAGTCCAACTGTTAACCCAGCACTGCCAAACCCACCATGTCCCTCAGCACCACATCTACATGTCTTTTAAATACCTCCAGGGATGAGGACTCAACCACTACCCTGGGCAGCCTGTTCCAGTGCTTGACAACCCTTTCAGTGAAGAAATTTTTCCTAATGTCCAATCTAAGCCTTCCTATGCACAACTTGAGGCCATTTCTTCTTGTCCTATTGCTTGTTACTTCGGAGAACAGACTTGCTACAACCTCCTTTCAGGTAGTTGTAGAGGGCAATAAGATCTCCCCCGGGCCTCCTTTTCTCCAGGCTAAACAACCCCAGTTCCTTCAGCCACTCCCCATAAGACTTGTACTCTAGATCCTTCAGTTTAGGTTCTTCTTTAATAGGGACTACAGAAATGTAATTTGTCATATGAGTGCACCAAGCTAGTCATGAGTCCAGATATCCTAATTGGTAATTGCTCATCACTTCATGCAAACATTTGAGCTTGGACACACACTTTTTTCTTTGTTCTAATTCTTCTTATTATTAATCTACTCTTACTATTATTAAATTTGGGAAATCTATTGGAGTGTGCTACTGGAAGCCTGAAGAGCTGGACTCCATCAGCAGCTTGGGTTTTAAATACTTATGCTCACTGGAAAAATATTTGGAGATCCAGGGGTGAGATGCATAAAATTACTGCAAAATACTAGTATTTGCTGTAATTCTGGGGTATGCAGAAACAGTTGTGCTTAAAGGAAGAAAGGTATAAAATTAGTAACTATGCTTTAAGTGGGCACAGTTCATGGCATTTTGATCTTCTAGTAATACAGGGAATATAAAGAAAGCATAGCTGAAGAAACCAACACAGTCCACTCCAGTCTTCCAATAAAAAACAGCTTAACAGAATGAAAGGGAAAAATTGTTTATAAATTTCCCAAAAGCCCCATAAATCATCTCTGTCTTGCATACATAAAAGGAATTGATCACAGTTTTATAATATAAGCAATAATACTCTGAAAATGAAGATCTGTAGAGGAAAATTTATAAAAGTGAAAAAATTGCTTGGTGTTTTGGGTTTTTTATGAATACATAAGAGAATATGAGATGAATATTCTGATTCAAATACCTGCACGATGAAATAATGTTGACTTTTTTTAGATATGCCTTAGGCATTAAGTATTTATTGCCTTTATAGCTGGAAGGGGAAACTGAAATATTTTGAAATGCGGTTTTCTTTGGTATATAATTGAAGTATTAATGACCTTTTTGTAGTTCATCTGTATATTCTAATTTTAAAAGTTTTATGATTTATTAGGAGGAAAAAATTCTTTCAGTTTTACACCAATATTCCAGTATGGGGAGTGCAGCCCCCTAAATCAGAAGATCCTGTCACTGTCTAATGCACAAGACACAGCTGGTATTCCCCATCCAGCTTCAAGTCCCATAGCATGGGACTGGAAGAACAAATTCGGTGCCTTTGCTACCGTGAGAAGGTATCAGTTTGTACAACTACAGATTTATTTTGGTTTAATGTCTTTAGGTACTGTAAACATTTTGGAAAAGCTACAGTGTTTTTCTGCATGATGGCTTTTTCATTGGTAGACTAGAAAATCCTAGGACAGAGTGGCTATTACCAGCTGGAAAAACTCTCCAGGATCTTTTGTTCTTTTGGTACTGCTTAAGAAACATTACCTGTTTCTTAAAACGCTGGAAAGTACTATTCTACTCAATACAGATTGTGGAAACACAGGAGAGAGATCCAAACAAATTGCAATTTACGGTGTGTATCTACAAGGTTTGTTACCCATGTAACATCATTAAAACGAGAGATCAGCTGTGTTAGTTGGCCTCTGAATTTGTGTCACATTCTGTTGACAAATCTTGTTTATATGAAGAAATACCTCATTGAGAGTCATGAAAGAATAAAAATGTATTTCACAAAAGTACAATTTTATGGGTTGAAGATCATACTTGTATCAACGCTATTTTAATGAGTTCTTGTGCCATGTATTATCTTCCAAGGGGGGGGAGTTTTACCTCTCAGGACTCTGCTGGGCATTGTACTCACAAATACAAGGAAAACTGTCGTTTTATGCCTGTGATATTTTCCTAGCAAGACGCCTAAGCAAGTAAAGTAAAAAAAAAATCACCCTAAATGAGCCCCTTTTAGGCTTAAAGTCCCATTGCGCGGTGAAAATACCGCCGGAAATTCTTCTTCGGGATCGTGAAAACGTGAAAAAAGTTGCAAGGGCTTTTAAATATTATTGTTCTTTTTTTTTTCTCTCTCTCCTGTTCTGTTATTTTTCCCACTCCATCTGTTTCCCCGCATTTCATCATGCAGCCGCTCCCAGAGCCGGGAGCGGCCGGGGCGCGGCCAGAGCTGCCACCGCAGCACGTCCCCCCCTTTCCCACCCTCCTTCCCTCCTTCCCTCCCTTCCCTCCGTGTCCGGGGACCCCTCGCAGCCCCGGTGAGTGCCTTTCAGCGGGGCAGCCCCCACCGTTGGGGCCAGGGTGAGGCGGGAGCTGACTCTGGGGTGCCCGCAGAGCCCCGAAGCCGGGGCCGGGGCCGGGGCCGGGGCCGGGCCAGGGCGGGCCCCGGGGGCGGGCGGTGGGAGGGAGGGGAGCCGGCTCCGGGAGGCGTGAATCATCCCACGAACACACGCCGAGAGGTTGTGGCAGCAGAGAGCAGGGTTTGGGTTGGTTTCTTTTTTTCCTTTCCTTTTTTTTTTCCCCGTTTTTTTTTTTTTCTTCTCCAAAAACATGGCTGAAGCTGGGACGGGCTTTTTGGAACAGCTGAAGTCTTGCATCGTCTGGTCCTGGACTTATCTCTGGACGCTGTGGTTCTTCATCATGCTCTTCCTGGTCTACATCTTAAGGGTGCCCCTGAAGATCAATGACAATTTAACCACAGGTAGGGTGAGAGCACCCCCGACGTGCTCACTCCCTGCCCACCCCTTCCCCCGGGCAGCCGCTCCCCGGGGGAAGGGGAAAGGGTGGGCGGGTTGCCCGGGGTGGTAGGAGGCACTCGAGGTCCCTTTGGGGTCTGCGCCTTCCCCTGCTTGCTGACACGGGTGGGATTTTGTAAGGGGCCGGGATGGGTAATGCTAGCTTGTGATTGACTCTCGACTTGGTCCCAGGGGAGGGCTTGAAGGTATCCTGAGAGCTTAGCGGAGAGTTTCGTCCTGGATCTGGGAGGCTTAGAGTAGTTAGTGGTGGCTGTAAGAAAGCCCGGCGTCACGCAGAAGGGCTTTGTGGTGTGCAGAGAGATCATCTGCTGGTGGTTTAGCACCTTCTGCTTGCTTTGCTTGCTGGGGTGAGCTACCTGAGGGATGCTTGGCCCTTGTGCCAGCAGACCTACTTCTGCCTGCTTGAGTGGCACTGGAGGAGCTGCTCGGTCTCCTGTGCTGCGAGTAGAGGTGAAGAGGTCAAGATGACTTCAGGAGTGCAAGGGCAAACTGTTGGCTGTGCTGGAGCTTGCTGCTTTCTGGAATTGCATTTCACACAGGACTTTTGTTAAAGGAGACAACATGCTCTTTGATATCTTTGATAGCAAGGTCTTTGAGAAAAAAAAAAAAGTTTGATTTTCAAGTAGTGGTTTAAGCTATTTATACATTTAAACGATAAATAGCCAACCTGCTGATTCCCTCCCCAGTGTCATGCTTTTCTCTACTTTTGAGAACAACTCAGAATTTCAGGGGCTTGAGCAAAAATGTGCAGCTTGTTCAATTTGCAAGCCTAAGTTAGGAGCAACCAGAAGTAATTTACATTTCGTATGTGCGTGGTCTCAACTCATTTCCATAACAGGCTGATCTTTGATGTAGACCGAGTAAGTATGTAAATACAGACCCATCTTCAGTTGAAGGGCAGTTCTGGGAGCTTTCTTAGGAGCAGGTGGCATATGCGTATTCGAGGGATTCCATAGGAATATTATATTTGTGGAAAGTTCTTGGTTTCTTTGAAGGATAAAAAAGGAACTTAGTTATTATGGGGAAGATGCTTGTATTGGGGTAGTACACGGAGTGGTAGTATATGGTAGTAGTGTGAATATGCTTGTATTGGGGTAGTATATGTACCTTTTCCTGTACAATTTATACTATGCTCAAGTATTTTTTTTTAACAGGATTAAAACTTTTATTTTGTTTGTGATAAAACCTTATTCTTCTGAATGGCAATAAATAATAAGTGCACAAGTTCTCTGGAAGATTATCACGGTTGCAATGGACTTTGCTTTGCCTGTTAAGACTCACTGAGGTGCATGCCACTGCCATACTGAATCAGCAGGAACTCAGGCAGCGTCTGAATTGGGCAGTTATGCCTTTATCTTGAAATGGCTTATTTTTCCTTCCTATATACTGTGATCATTTGATTCCTCTGCCCCTGCACTAGAGAGGCGATATGTTTTGGGGGCAGATGAGGTGTAACCCATGCAGCATCCCCACTGCTGGGAAGCCGAGCATTATCTGAGTGCTCTTTGCCCATCTTTCTGGCCTGTTCTCCTTTGATAAGCCTTTGGCAAATCTGGCATCAAAGAAGAATTAAAAAAAAAAAAAAAAAAGATTCAGCATACTGCAGTTTTCACTTTAAGCATAAACAGGATTAGAATCAACTTTTAAATACAATTTTGGTCAAATTGTCTCAGTATGTCTTTGAACAAGTATCCTGTTTCTTTTGACTGATTAGAGCAGGGTGTAATTCTTATTGCTTGATTATTAGTAATTTATGTAATGCATATGTCCCAGGTAAACATTGCAAGCCATGGGTGTTAAGCAGAAAGTCAGAATGCTTTATATTGTCATTTTCGCTACTGGAAGGAAAACACAGCCATCCATCTGAGACCTAATCAAACCCTTCTAATTTTTTTCAGAGTTTGAACAAATTTTTAATGCACTTTCTCATTTGAACTGTTACTTTAGCCATCTTCAGCCAAGTCATCTTGGTTTTCATTGAAATGTCCCAAAATGCAAGTGAAATGACAGTATGAAATCTGTAAATGAGAGAGATTTTCACAACTGTGTGTTTTAAGCATTGAAGGGCTTAAAAAGACTGAAGAAATTACCAGTAACTCCCAAAGTGCATGATGAAAATCAGTTACCAGGGAGAACAATAGACACAATATGGCCTTTATGCATCATCTGTTCCTAAATGGAGTTTATTAAAAAATCAGCACTGGCAGTAAGATGAGGGGTTATTTTGTTTAGTTTTGTTCTTCAAAGCTTTTGTGAATGAATTAAAACTGGTCTGATTTATGGTGGATTTTTTTTCCCCCCATTGATCACAATAGGATACTGTCATTGGTTTAAGCTTGCTCATAAAATATCACAGCAACTGGCCCCAGATTTGATACTAATCAAATATATCCCAGTGATATGAAAATAACAGTATAAATGTTGCTAATAAAACTTCTGCATGAAGTGAAGAAATAATAAGGTGATTAAAAACAATGACCAGGCATTTTCCCAGAACAAGCTGGATCTGTTGTTGAGTTGAGGTCAGATAAACTGGTTTTCAGTAGCAGATGCAGGCTTAGACCACTGGTAAGAGAAATGCAGTTCTACAGGTATCATTTGCACCTCACAAAATAGTTGTTAAAAAATGTTTTAGATACTTAGATAAAACACCTTAGCCCGAGTTTGCAGTGGGCTGCTGTGACATGAAGAACTAGTGTAGCATGAAAGGGAGAGTACCTGCCAGAGGGACTGATACTTTCATACTGCTGTGTGATTTTGATTGCCCATGCCTGATGTCAGTATTTTTAAAAGGAAATTGAAAAACTGGAAAAGATAGTGGAAAAATTATTTAAGGGCTAGAGAGAAGCATCAGAATAAGAGATTTTGCTTGGAAGGTGACTAGATTACAGTGAGTAGGTCATGGGGAAGAAAGAAATGGCCTTTCAGTCGTTAGAATAATAAGGATTGATGACTGAAAGCAGAGGGCAAACTCAATTTAGTCATAATCAGGCACTTAATTTTTAAGAAACCGTGGATCAGCAGCTAAAGGAACCTTTGGGTTTCCCGTGTCTGAAAGTCTTCAAATCAGGTGGCAAAATAAGAGTCACTAGTGTTCATGCAAAACTTAAATTGGTTTTCAGCGAGGACTTGGGCAGTGGGCTGTGCAGTGATGGTGGTCAGAGTTTCAGATGGTTTCACCAAACAGTCCAGTAGTCATTTCTAGCAGTAAGTTTTATTAAGATGGAGTGTGAGGCCTTTTTTTCCCCTCTTTTGATGCTGTACAGTTCTGCATGCCCTGAGCGTTTGGTAGCTCTGGTAGTGCAAGTCAGTCATCGTGTGTGTCTCATTGGGCTTGAAAGTCCTCGCAGTTTGGGGCACCTGTAATTTCAGTATCATGATTTTTTTGCATTTTGTTGAAGCTTGATGTGCAAATCAAATCATAAAATCCTTTATGAATAGGAGTGTTTGAACTATTTTAACTGTACTGTGCCATTAGCCGGGAAGCAAGAGAAGAGACTTAATTTGTCAGACTAAAATATTAAATACAGAATAAGTAGTTGAGGAAGCGGATATAATAATCTCATTTCAAAATAATTAAAATAAACGTTCATTTTATATAACATGTTGTATTTTCCTCCTACGTTGGCACTTGCACGATTTGTGAATGCCACATTAATCTGAACCAAGACACACCTCTTCTAAAAATGTACAACCCTGCTTGTTTTTCCTGACATAACAATTTGGTTTTCTTCATTTCCTAAGAAGAAAAGAGTCCCAGGAGTTAAACAGTTTCTGATGATTATATTTATCCTTTCAAAATGCAACAGCAAGATGGATTTAATAACCAGACTGCTAAGTGCAACTGGCTTGTGATGAGGCAGACTCAGGAGGAAACCTTTGGGCTGCTGAGGGTAGAGAAATCAGAAAAACTAATTTCCTAAAAGTGTGAATAATAAATATATGGGTTTGAGCTCTGGGTTGAATCTAGCTCTACAGAATATTACTAACTTTCTGCAGGACATCCTGCTTCACCTGTACTGGAGTAAGGCCCAACGGTTAGCAGTTGTTGAACATCTAGAGAAGGGAGAGTTAGAAACCTACAGCGTGAAAGCAAGCAAGTGATGTTGGCCTGCTGGGCCCCTTTGGTCAGCAAGCCAGGGAGAACTGCATCTCGAGGAGGAAGATCACATCACCTTGGTCAGGAGCTGGTAGTTGTGACAAAGCTGTGTTCTGAGGAACGCGGTGTCTTTCTTCATCATGATTTTTTAACTATTATTATGACATTCCTACTGAAATAATTGCGTAGGATTTTAATTAATGTGGGATTTGTGACCATGTAATAGGCTTCTCTTAAAGCCCAGAGCCTGAAACACTGTGCACAGTGCCAGCTATCTGGAGAGGGGAAGAAAGAGGCTGGTGTGCACCAACGCTTGCAGCACTGGCCAGCACCAGATTACTCGCTCACAGTCAGGGTTTGTGCATGCATGGGCAGGAGAACAGAGCAGACATGTTCAAAGTATCTCCTCTGTTACCTGTAAAATTAGGATTAGGATAACAACACTTCCCCTTCATGCATGAGTCTCTCTGAAGACACAAAATGGAGATATTTTTAGGCATCCAGATGCTAAGGTGGTCTGGTCCACCTGAGATGCACTCATTGATGTGTGCATTGCACGGGCTTTGGTATGTAAAGCCCTTGGACCACTCCTATATCACTGAACCCTCATTTTATGAAGACTCCCCAGTATTTAACCATGCAAGAAAGCTGGGTGTGATTCTATAAGCAGAAATACTGCATGAGATTAAGAAATGGAGCATGCCTCTTAGGTTTAGACTATGCTGACTTAGGGTGGTGGTTGCTGTCAATGAAGCTCATCTCCTCTTTCTGATCTTCCCTTTCTGGGCTTCCTGACCTTGCATATCTATACTGGGTACTGGTGCAATGTGCTCCCAATAGGTTGCAGTGTGAGAAATAAGTAACTTTTCATTCCCATGATCTCAAATTCAAGTACCAGCAGGAAACATTCGCCCGTTATTAAAATTTAACTAATGGTCACTTTTTTCCCCACTGCTGGTATTTGGCCATCTGGAGCTGTGAGTGCGCAGAGCTGCAGTGATAAACCACCCTCAGGGCAGAAGGTTTTTTTGAGGATTGGGTGCCTGGGGATGTTTCCTCCCTTGGCCAGGGAGCATGGCTGTGGGCGCTGGTGCTGGGAGCAGCTGGAACCTGTGTGGTGTACTCAGTCACTGTAGCCACCATGCATGTCACAGTGTGTTTGCTGACATAGCATCTTGACAGCGTGGTCAGGAGGTATTGTTCCCCTTCATAAATTTAAGCCCAGGAAGTTAATCATGAGGGTGGGAAAACATTAACCTGATGAAGGCCAAGGAGTTTCAAATGGATTAAAAATAAGTGAACAGCTTCTGTCTTTTGAGAAGAACTGAACATCAGGTACTTTTACATTTATGGACTTGCTGGTAGTTGCTTGGCATTCTTTCAAAATCATCTGCCATTGTTGTGATGGGTTTCCCTGTAGGCATCTGCTGTGGGGACTACAGAAGTAAGCGTGGTGGCATGTCCACGGAATACCTGGAGCAAAACTCTGATGCCACCAAAAGGAGATGGAAAACTCATAAATCCCTGCAAGTGCAGTGTAGATTTTCTTTCTTTTTTTTTTTTTTTTGTATGAACTTGACTGTTGAAATTAAACTTTTAAATACATGACCACTTCTGGCAAGGTCAGCATTAGTTCTGCACATGGATTTCACAGAATCAGTTACATACAGATAGTTTGCCCACTGACCCCAAATCACTTGTCTTCATTTTTACATTTCTCAGAATGTAAATGAGGTCTTTCCTAAATACTGATCTTATTTATTGTGGTCCTAATGGAATTAAAGTGAACAGTGTGGTTGGTTTACTTTTAACCTCTGTCTTCAATTGTATCAGTTACAGCACCATGAAGCATTCGTAGTGGCTGCTCAGACTCCAGGCAGGGTTTGGATGTTAGAGGTTTCTTTGGTCTGCCTTTTGCAAAAAATTAGTTGTTACCTGGATATAGGCTAATATTCAAGATGTTATTATAAAACAGATTTTAACCGTTTTAAGCATGTGGATTTTCAGCATGGTACACTTGGAAACTCCCTTTCATTTTTGTGAAAAAGAATATGATGTGCATGAAAGTAGTGGGTTATTTTTGATAAAAGTCTTTATAGATTAAATTTGACATTCTTTTGGGGGGAAAAGCCCTAGGAAAACTTGTTAGATCAATTCCCAGTAAATGCAGTGTACAACGATACTTGTTTTCAATGAATTTTGGCATTTCTTTATGAGTTTATTTTTTTTAATTAGTTTTTCAATCAGCATCAAATGCAGGAAACTGAGTGAAGTTTGTAGCAAATGAAAGGTTTTAAAAAATACTTCTTTAAGAAATTGACTTTCATACTACAAAAGCTCTAGGAGATTTGCAGCCAGTATTTCAGGAGAAATGTGTAAGCCAGAGCCTTCAAAATAATACTTGATAAAATCTTGAGTGAGTTTACTGTTACACTGACTGATATGCAGCCACGCAGTTGTACAGCCAGCTTCTAACTGAAGTCTAATGTTCATTGTGTGCTGAGGAAAATCTTCAGAAGTGCTCCTAAAACAGCATATATGTAGTGGGATTTTCCCAAAGCATCCACTGAATGCCTGGATAAATTTAGCCTGAAAGAACATAAGCCCCATTGTTCACAGAGATCATAGGTCCTAATTGAGCAGCCTACAATTCTAAATTAAAGGAAAAATTTAAAATAGATATTTTTTTGGATGCAAAAATTTAGATCATAAACTTGTGTTTGTGAAAGATGCGAGAAGTGCTAAGGGGTCTCAATGCCTAAAGGACTGAAAAGAGAGAGAAATACATAATTCTGTGCCAAAGCTGTACCTTAAGTTAAAGTCAGAAGGACATGATGCCTGCCTTGAGAGCAACACCTAGCAGAAATTAGGATGATGATACTGGATAAAACAGGGATTTTGGGAGGAATTGGTATGCCTGTGTTTTAAAACAGATTCTGAAAACTGCAGCATCTTTGAGAGGAGCTGCACAGTATAGCCAAAACACATTGCTAGCATAAGGAAGGTCAAACTGTTTATCTAATTGCAGAGAAGATACAGAAGCAACTTCATGGTAGCTAAGGAGGAGTAAAAACTTCAATTGAGTTGACAAACATATAGTGAGCTTCCTAAATACTTGGAGTTTAAAATGCATGTGTTACACTTGGCAGAATTGGGGCCAAATCATCTGCAGTTTGAAGAAGCAGCCTGGCTGTGAGACGTGCTGTGTGCAACATCCTCACTTGAATATTGAGAGGTGGTTGCTTACACCGTGAACTATACAGTGTGAAGAAAATAGCAGGTACTAAAGTAGCTTCCCCCCTTATAGGGGAGACAGATCTTACAAAAGTAGGTGGCTGCAGGCTAAATCCAGAATAATTCACATCCTAAGTATGTTTTTAAGGAACATTTTTGAAGATGTGTGGGTTTGGACCCAACTGCTATGGCAAGTGATGGCATGGCTGTGCAGCTTTGGCTATGCTATTAAGACTGTCAGTGTGATGAGGATTGCCAGGCTCAGCAGAGAGGGACCTGGAAGTGAAATCTAATGGCCCATGACAAACAAGAGAGCGGACTAGTAAAAGGCTATCATCCTGAGATTTAAAAAAACACCCAACACCCAGCTGGATGCAACTGCTGATGGTGTGCAGGTACGTTGTGCAAGAAGCTCCGATAGCCGCTAGATGTGCCAGGGCTTCTGTGCATGTGCCAGACTTCTGTCCCCGCCAAGTCCAAGGTTTCTGTGCATAGCTCCGTCAGCTGGCAAGCTGTGTCCTTCAGGGAGAGTTATTTGACTTGTTGGCAAGTGGTAAAGCAAATAAAACTAGTTAAGTGGTGACTTATGTTGGATGACCAAGCAGTTTCTTCTGGGCTAAAATCTGCAGAAATGAACATAACTGTCAGAAACCCACGAAGACACTTTTGTGCAGCAGTTCCAACAAGTCAGGGTTCAGCATTTTTATAACAAGGCTGGTTGAGAAGATACTTTATATTTAACAAAATAAGGCCCTACTCCAGGTATCTGTTGGTATGGTGCATACAGTGAGAGTTATGTTGAACTGTGCAGGGAGAACTAAGGCACAGGGAAATGAGACCCTGATCTTGCAAATCTTTAATGACATGGTTTGTTCTGCAAGCTTAGGTCCAGGGGTTTACTGCAAGGGTAATTAATATGCATGAATTCTTAACGACTGGAGACTAAATAGTTTACCAAGGTACCTCAGGAAGCCTGTATCAAAACTGGGGATAGAGTCCCCAATCTCTTCAGTCCAAAGGCAGTTTTCCCTCTTGTCATGTGATGGTTGCATCTAAGTTTTACTTTTTTTAGCAGAGCTACTTCAGGAACATATTTAGGGTATTTACAAAGAATTTAAGATAAAACCTGGCTTGGTTCTGTGGCCAGACTGTGAGGTGCTTGCATGAAGTTACTCCTCTGTTGGCTGTTGAAGGTCCGTTGGGTGTCTGAAGGTCCCTTCCACCTGTTTTTAAATTATCTCTTTGTGACACTGGAGGCATCTATTGAAAGATTGTGTTATAAGCTCCAGCTCATCCTCGTGTCTGTGAAGTGTCATGTGGACCAGTGATGCTGTGTAAATACTAATGAGTAAAAGTTGCTTTGTCAACTCCCGGCATAGGCTAATTGGATTTTTTTGTGTGTTTCTTAGTTGGGCACTGCAGAAGCGCAACTGATTTTAATACTGAGAACTCTAAGCTTAAGCAATGATAATGCATTTAAAGACAAGAGCTAATGTTGTGCTTTCAGCAGACAGAACAAACAAGTTGTTACTGTTAAGCCTGAGGAAGGGACCTAAATTCAAAGTCCAAATCAAATCTCGCCAGCTGCTGTGAGAAGACAAAGATTTATTATTGTAAAGTCTAAACTGGAGATTTATCACTGTGGTAGATTCAATGCTTAAGTGATTAAGTGCACTTAAATATACCAATTAGAAGGATGAAAACTGTAGGGCAAAAATGAAATGCAGTCATCGTAAGATTCCTCTTCTGCGCAGTGTGCCAGCTGCAACCATGAGATTTAATTTCCAGCTCACTTTCTAGAAATAAACTTGACTTATTAAATGTCAAGCCTGGTAGGTTGATACTTTAGGTCTTGTGCTCAGCAGCAAGACACTCGGAGATCAGATTTAAAGCACCAGAAATGTTATCGTCGTCATTTTATTTTGCAAGCCTGCCATTCATTTTTCAAGAAAATATGATTGTAACCTGAGAATGCCATACATGTTGATCCTCACATAACGAAAAGTTTTGATGGTGCTGCCTGTATATTTTATGCTGAGGACTGAAGATTGTTTACAGTTTGGCTTGATCTGGAACAAGGTTATATGATCCACTAATGCACTTAATCTTCCATGTGAAATTTCTCCTGCTATTTTTAATTCCAGAGTGAACTTGATAGCAGTGTACCCAACTGGTATGTTTTACACAAATCTCGGCTTAGAGTCCCAGGCTAGTCATTTCCTCAGTTTTCAGGGAGAAGGTTAAACCTGAGAGAAGGCCTGTCATACCCTGTGCATGGGACAAGGGGACAGAGAGCTGCCAAGTGCGACTCAAGCCACTTCCTGAGCAGAAGCTGACTTTGTGCAGCAGCAGGATCCTGGATCTGAGTTGATGAGCCCTCCCTGCTGAGGGAAGGAGCTGAAGAGGTCTCGTGCGAGGCTGCGCTGATGCAGGCCTACCACTTTTAGGAGCCAGAAGTGTCTCCTCAATAGCACTTGACTTTATGGATTACCGTGCTGCGTTGGGTGTTACAGAAGTGCCTTCTCATCCCTAAGCCTGTCTGTCCAGCTCTTTGGATCAGGACAAAAGAGGTATCATACAAGCACAGGAGAATCCTTAGCAATAAATATTGTCCTACATACTCCTAACATGGACAGAAGTCCTTGTCAAGAGTCTGTGTTTTAAAAGTGCTGATCACAGCTGTGTTAGTAGCAGCCCCAAAAGTCGTGTAGTCTTGGGGGCAACACAAGCCATGAGGAACTCTCATTAGCTCCATGACTTCTGAAGATGCCCAGGATTTCTGCAGACCTGGTGACTGAGGATTTGGCCTGTGTTACAGCTGAAGATGTTTTGTCAGTGACTCTGTGGGAGCCAGAGTTTTCACCCTTGATGTCCTTGTGTAGCTCTCCTGCCTCCTGTGAGGAGTAGATACGAACTGTGCTGTATGGGACTCGGGATGTGGATGGGGCTCTCTGTTATTCTCATAAACCACTACACTGAAAAAAATTTCCGGAACTTGATAGCTCTGAAGGTTAGAAACCTTGCTCTTACTCCAGCCCAGATGTATTTGTGGCTGGCTTACTTCCATTTGTGGTTGTGACAGCTCCCTCCTTTACCTTCAGAAACTGCACCACCACCATGATGACTGGTTCCTAGTATTCTCCTAAAACGGCTGCATGTCCTTGATCATATTAGTAAATACTCTATCGTCTTTCAGTTTTCTATCCTTTTCATAATTGGGTAACCAGCATTGTACATTTTATGCCAAGGTAAGGCCTCATTAATTGCCTTATATACTGTAATTAATCTTTCTCACCTTCCACTGGAAATGTTTTGCAGTATAGTTTGATTGTTTGTTTTTTTTTATTGCCCTTTTTTGTGTCAATATCTCCTTGGTGGATCATAGCAGTTTGTGGTCATATATTAGGTGTGTACCTGTCAAACCAGCTGACAGGCTGCGAGCAGAAACCCTTCCTGGTCCCTTGCACTTTGCACCATTAACTTTGACCCAGCTTCTCTGTCACCTCATACCAGCCTTATCCTGGATCCTTCTGGTTTTGGTAATGAAAATACTCAGTAAGGTTCAGTTGACAGCACCATGAGCTCTTCTCATAGCCCAGTGCTCTCAGGCAAGCTGCAGTTCTCCGTCTCTGCCAGTTCCTCTCTCTCTTCTCCATGTCTTCTGTTTTAACTAACTTCCTGTGGCACTGTCAAATACTTCACTGAAATCCAGACAGTTTACAGCTACTCATTTTTCTTGGCTAGAGAACTGGCTATTTTTAATAAGGAGACATTTCTGGTTGGTCTGGCATGATTTATTTATTTTGCGTTTTATCCAATTTTTCATTTACCTCCTTTGCTTAATTTATTGTTATCTTTAAAATTCTGAAGTTGCACATAGTACTGCTTTGTCAGTACTGCAGTAGCTTGGGTCTGCATATTAAACATACAAAAATAAGGTATTCGGGCATAGTTTGGGGATTTTCATCAGTTTGTTAAAACTGTCTTGATGCTGGGCTTGATTTTTCATATGCCATTTCTTTCAGTAAGATGGTTTATATATATTATGTCTTCAACATGTTAAGCTCTTTGAATTCTGTCTCTGTTTCTCCTGTCACAATATTTCTTTTCTTGCATTTTATTATTTTTTTCCTCTACATTCCACAGTTTTGTTCCCATTCAAAAGTGAAGTAAGTATTCACTTTGTTTTGGGGACTACTGTATCCTATTTCTTACCTTACTGTCTCATTATTTATTTGGTTAAGTAATCTTACTTTTGTTAAGTTATCTTACTGTTTTGCTTGGTTTATTTTGATATATATTACGTGTTTTTAGACAACTCTTAAGGTATAACTCAGTCTGACTGTTAGGAGATAAAATTTTATTTCTGTGCCTTTTGTCCTCACCAAAGCAGAAAGGAATCTTTGAACTTCCCAGGTCTTGTGGGCATTACTTTTGCAGGGCTGATGTTGCTTTATTTTAAAGCTTTAGCCAATAAATTGATGTCTGTGAGGCAGAAATAGAATTTAACTTTCCACTAGTATTTCGAGAATATCTGTGTTGCAGTTCTTTCCTCCTTGAAGCAATCGACAAAGCTCCTACTGATGAATGAAACAACTATGTTGCCCCATGAGGTTTTTGACATTAGGTCCTGGTTGAAGAGGGTGTTTAGCGTGAAGGACTCCCAGACACCCCAGAGCAGTCTGAAATAAGTCTGCACATTTGCTGCCTTCCCATGTTTGGAACATCACAGGTATCAAGATACTTCGCGAACATTATGTGTTAAAAAAGCTGATGTGTCTAAGCCTAAACTGTGAAGTTTCTCAGGTGCTTTTATGTTTAAAGAGTTTTAATCAGTTATCTTCCAACATGTTGGTTTAAGCTCTTGAAGTTGCAACATAAATTTTCGGTTTTACAAGGTATTGTAAGCTTTTTGACAATATGACAAGTTCTACATGATAAAAGCCAAACCCAGTAATTAGTCACTCAACTGAAAAATTTCAGTGCTTCAAATACTGTTCTACTATCATCTAAAATTCAGTTAGATCTAAAATTCCCAATTTTTCTACAGGCCACATTCAAACTGGTAATGACTGATTATGGAGCAACAATCTTATTAGGCAGTTGTTTTTATTTAGGTTTCTTAATAATTATATAGTACTGTCCCCCTTGTGTTTGGAGGCCTAGGTCTATAAATACATAGCTCTAGGGTCGGTGTCAGTGATGTGCAGGACTAGTCAGCATCGTTTGCTGTGTTCCTTGGGTGAGACAGTAATACTGGCTTGAAATAAATATCCTCTAATATCTTTATTACAAGTCTGTTTTTCTCTAGATACGGTGGAGTTCCTCTTACTGGATGCCAGAAATGCATGGGTTTGTATATGACTATACTCTCCAATTTACTGCAGGGCTGTTAGGGGCCATTTTTTTGTTGGTGCTTATGAGGCCAATTGGTAATTGTAAGGTAGCTCAGTAGCAGTAAATGCTGGCCCAGGTTGCTTGACTGGGAGGGCAGCTGCCACCCTGGGGATCACCCAAGATCTCAGATCTTCCACTCCGCAGAAGGACTCCTTTGCATCTTTGCAGTGGACCCTTAAAGCTACAGAGAAGTTTGTGGTTTAGCCAAGGGTGAACAATGGAGACTTCCTTAGTTTAAAAAACCCCCACAACAATCCAAAAACCAGGCACACAGAGAATCCACAAAGAGCTTCTCCCCTGCATACAGAGGCCTTTGTAAATTGCAGTTGTCCTCTTTCCATCACGCACACATGTGATTCTTCTGCACAGACACAAAAATCAATAATAAACAGTAAATGAATAACAAAAGGCCTGCCTCTTGTTTAATTTTGAGTTTCTTTTCCTCTTCTCATGTAACGTGACAGAGAAGCATTTAAGGGAGAAGGATACCAGGAGCAGTGAGATTTTATGAAGCCTTTTCTCACAAACATCTTTGTTTTAGGAGGGAAGGGGCTGGGGGTGTCTGGGGGGGCCGACATCCTCCCAACAGGCACTGCAGGCAGCAGCAGTGGAGGCCTGGGATGGGCCCTTCAGGAACTTTCCACTTGTATAAGGATCAGAAACCCATTGCGTTGATGGAGTAGGTAGTGATGTGTCTTGTGTGGGATGGGCTCTGCAGTTCTCTGGATGTCTTTATTTGTATGCAGAAGCAGTACCATATACCTATGCCCTCATCAGCAGTAGCTGAGCCTGCCCAAGGGCTTTGTCCCCTTCCTTTCCCCTTCCCTCCTTAGATTTTTATCTGCCTTTGGTCTTTAAGGTGAAAATAAATTGTTATTAAAAGTTCTAGTTTATAACATTGGCTTATTTGGAATATGTATTTTAAATATGCAGACTAGAATTATTTCTACAGGGCAATGTTCTCAGAAGCATCCATGGTATTTCATCACCTAGATGCTTTAGTTTGAGATTACTTATTAACATGTGCTTATTTATATATACTTTATAAGAAGCATAATAATAAACCAGAAAGTGCTTTGATAACTGAAAGAAAAGCATTAAATACCTGATATGCAATATATTATGTGCATCTATAATGGCAAGGTATCCTTTTACTCGTATGCTACTGTAATTATGTATTTTGTATTGCAGCCGTTGCTTTTGCGGGAATGGAACATGTCAGTTTGGAATGAAAGTTAGCATTAATGAGAGATGTGAGAACACCATAAAATAATCATAAACCAAAAATACATGCCAGTTCAAACAAATTTGGTTACGATGTTGTTTGCTTTCTGTGAATGCCATAGTTCAGCAAGATGAATGCTGGCTGACATGGGTCCTCAACATGGCTCTTAAAATATGGATCCCTCAGGGTGGGGGTTCACCAACACCACATGGCAGTAGATGGGAATGGTCTGAGGTTTGAATCCTGTTTTTGATGCATAGTGAACAAAATAAACTGCATGTTTATTTACAGAGAATGTTGACATTACCATTTGGCATCCTGCAGTTTAGTAGGAGGGATTAGTTGAATTTGTTTATGAAAGGGATAAAATCATAGTTTCGATTCAGCAGATGCTTATCACACGGAAAACTAACTAGAAGCCGGTGCACTTGCAGTTGAGTCACTTGCATTTCCTAGCGGTTGCTATTCAGATGGGAACAATAAGATTAGGCTTCTGTTCTATGCTGTTGGTTTGTCAGTATGTTTTTTGCCCTTGTCATTGCTAGTTCCCTTCTAGTCCTTTGCTTAGTGCTTGAGCAGGGTCCTTGCCTAGGCTGCTTTAAAAAGATTTGGCATGTGACGCGCAGTAATGTGGGCAGGAGTGGAAAAGTCCATGTGCGGTTTATGCACTAGAGGGCATCCTGTTAAAGACACAGAAGGCATCCAGGGAGGAGGAGAGGCTGCTGCAGCCTGTGGGAAATGCAGTCTGAAAAAAACTTGGGTCTGATTGTGTCAGAGACCTCACCAAGACTTGTCATCAGTTTCTGATAGTGGACACATTGAACACACAGACACAGCCCTGTGCAGCAAACTTGTGAATGAATGTGTTGGAGCCCCTTCATACACAGGCAAAGAGCCTAAATTGTCATTGTATTGCATCAAGTTATTCGCAGAGGAGAAGTATTAAGTTGAACACAGTCACGTGATAGGTAAGAAATATAGTTGTGGGGCCATCCTACAGCTGATACAGTTGTAAGCCAAAGATAAGTCACACCCTTGACCTTCAGAAGTCTGCTTGTGAGGTGGACCTCTAGGATGACTTTTACAGGTCAGATGAAACATGAGGTTCATGAGACCCAGGTCCAGGGCTATAGTAAACTGAAGGAACAATGATGACTGCCATAGAGCTGGGTTATTTTAAGCAGGACAAAAAATAGAAAATGCAGGACTAGAAGACCACTTGTTGACAAAGTCTCTTATTTGTCTTCCTGAAGTGATTACCACAAAATAAGGTAGACTGTGAGTTTGAAACACTTGTGGTGATGGGTGCTGAATTTGTGTGCCAGTTGCAGTCTTAAATAAAATGAGGACAATTTACATTGAAGTGCTGAGGAGGTAACTGGTACCAACCTACCTGCCTTTGCTCAACCCACTGCCTCAACCGTTATGGCCACAAAACATTTTTAAAGACTTAAAGTAATTTTTAAGACTCTGGTGAACTCATGCTAGTTGGGTGGCATCCTGCAGTGGTCAAGGAGCTGCCACCAGAGACTGAGCACAGCCTGAGCTGTGCAGTAGGTGAGCCATCCACAGCTGCCAGCTGCATTCCTGGGCACAGCCTAACCTGCAGCAGAAGGCTGTCTGTCAAGGCTGGTGCAGAATATCTCTGCATGTACAGCCCTTCCCTGGACCATGACTTGGGGTGCTTTCTTGTGGAGCCTGTTACAAGAGCAGCCTGATCTGTGCACAAGTCTGGATGGCTCCCAGTTGTTATTAGGTACGTCTCATGTGTCATCTGTCTGAGCATTTGTGTATACATTCAGACATACTTTTTATTGTTTGTTTTGTATAAGTATAAAGGAATTAAAGGTGGTGGTTATTTCTCCCCCTCCCCTAAATACAGCTGATCCATTCAGGCACCTGAAACTACAGACACTGATGGAAGTCTTAAAAAATGTCTCTTTTGATTCAATATCATCTTTATAAAAGAAGAATAAGTATATTGCTCATTTTTAGCATTTCACGTTTTTTTATCAGGGATTTGTCAGGAAAGAAATCATTGCTTTCCTTTGATGCTTATGTCTGCCTTGCTAAAAGCACCATATAGCAGGTTTTTCTTTTATAAATCATTGTTCTTTTATAAATCAAATCAACTGAACTCTAGTTCTCTTCATTCTGTTTGTTCTCCAGCTACTTTATGTTCTTTCTCTCAACTGCCATTGATATTTTGTGTATGCACAATTGCATCGTTTAGAAGTACAAGTATGTAGGTGTTTGCAGCTGCTCAGACAGTTAGAGCAGACTTTTTAACATCAGAGACCTCTGGAATAGCACACATCTGCTTCATTGGGATTTTATCCATTAGCTTATTTGGGGAGTTTCCACTAAACTGAGACTCGGGTGGCTGCTCTTTATACAGCTGTATGTTAAATGCTAGGTCCCAGCTTTATGTGATTCATCCATATAGACCAAAGATAAATGTAAGTGATAGAATATGAAAAATAGCATGCGGGTATGGTTAGAGTAGGTTGCCAAGTGCTGAGCTGGTCTCAGTGTTTTGTAATGCCAGGTCCCCACCTGCTTTCCTGCCTGATTTTTGTTTGTGTGGCTTGTAAATGAACCACGACTTCAGCTAAAGAAACACGCTAGGTAGAAGCAATTTAGATACTTAAAATATTTGTCTGTGAAGTATTTTAGTAATAGCAGTCTCAACTGTGATGTGCTTTTATAACAGATATTTGTAAATGGAACAAAAATATTTGCTAGTGCTTAAAATATTAAGCAAGAGAGCAGCTTAATTTTTTTAGAGAGATTTCAAAGAGATATTTTCAAAGAGAGATTACAAGAAAGCAAATTTGTATGGCTACCAGCAACTCACATCAAATGTCAAAGGCATAGAGATAGGTGTTCTGTTCCAGTGAGTCATCTCCTGCATCTCCTTGCGTAATGTATATTTCAGTCTTGTCCTATCTTGCATTGAACATGTTATAAAATAATTGGAGAGCAGTGACTTTTAAAAGAAAAAGCTGCCTTGGTGGACAAGCCCTTCCTTAGCTTACTACATCTTCTAATACTGAGCATTCTGAGGTCAGAAGAGTTAAAAGAGGTTTATATGTTAAATAGTTTCAGGTGGAAATACTTCTAACAGCTGAATTTGTCCAATTGTATCGTAACATCTGATGCTGAGAACATATAAATGAACATGAAATATGAGTGGGGCTTACTGCATATTTTTCATTAAAAACAGCTCATCATAGATAAAGGAAAATAATGCCTTTTTATTAATTTATTTCTCAAATGTTATACAATATCACTTGAGTGTCAGATTTTCATTTGCTTTCCAGGTCTTAAATGAGTTATAACTTTCTCACACACTCTTCCTTCAGTTGTATTTGAATTTACTTTTTTCTTGCTTCAGCCATGTCACTACAGCCCCTTCCCAAATTTGCAGCGCATGAAGGAAGGAACACAGACAACGATAGGGAAAGAATTCGCTATCTATGTGTCACTTTCTTTTTACGATTTTAAACCCAAATTTATGTGAAAAGCATTTAACATCTAACTGTGTGGGGAAAGTTAGAACTTAGTAGCTTTCCTTTTCATACTTGCAACCTTTGTGAAACCCTCAAGGAGCCATCGTAACATAACATAACATAACGTGTCTTCACTGCATTTATTTTAATTTCTTTTACTTATGCTCGAAGCTAGACTGTCTGCTTTCCTGGGAAAGGTCCTTTGATTGAAAATAAATAGGAAGGATGGAGTTTATTTGCCATGAAAGTTCACTTACAGTGGTCAGATGCGTGATTTCGGTGTGTTATGTGGAAGAATGGGAAATTATGGTTTATAAGCTGGAGAATGGCATCCAGAGATAACCAAGATGCAGTGGCTTTACCAAAACTGATTTTTCTCTTTCTCCCTCTTGAAACGTAATTGATACCTATTTGCAGTACTGCTGTAAAATATTAATGGAGGCAAAATCTTGACATTTTTACTCCAAAGGCAAATGAATCTCTGCCTGTTCTGGGAGTACTGAGAGTAAAAACCAACTGGATCATGGTTAGATTTTGTTCATCGTGAGAGCCAATGCACTTGAAGCCTCCTATGGGAAACACATCATCCCTGTTGCCCGCTTGACTTGTGCTGAAAACGCAGGTATACATCTGGACAGATGTGGCAAGATGACATGATCTCAATTACCTCAGACATTTTTTCCATACAGTGGTTTTGCTTGGTTCTGGTTGTGACCTCCTTCCCTCAGAGCTGACATGTCATTTGGCTGCTGTGCTGTTATGCCAGCAGACCTTTGGGGGTTACCCCAGGTAGGCAGAGCGGTGATGACAGCCATTCACTGTGAAAAATCACTTAACACCTGGCCTTCAGCCAGAAATACCTGTCAGACCACAGCCTTAGTCTTGCTTTTGCTTTTGCAGCGTGTCACGTAGCAGGAGTAAGCGTGACGGATTGCAGTGCTAACTTGGGAAGGCAAGAGAATCTCCTATTCAAACATAGTATAATGTATGTTGAAAGCGTCTTCAGGTTAGTCTAGGAATCATAAAATAGTTTGCTGTTATCTGTAAAGCAAAGTTTTTAATGTGTTCTTGATATTTTTGGGCAGCTAGCAGGTTGTGCTCCAGAAGCTACCCAGAACACAGAAATCCCTAGGATGGAGTCCTCAAGGCATGACTTGTGTTGTTTTAGAAGAGGTGGGAACTGGGTTTTTTGGGGGGGAGTAGTGTATTTTTTTTCTTGAGAATAGCTAATACTAGATGCAGATGTAGCAGACTGTAAAATAACTCTTAATGAGCAGATGCCAGTTGTAATCTGCCTCTCCTGCATCTCTGATTTACTTTCATATGGGAGTTTGCCACTTGATTTTCCTTCTGTTACTCTTCTGGATAGTCTTATTGTAATTCCAACTTTGGGTTTTGCTAGTTTTTAACTTCAGCATCGTCTTTTTGTGATGATGGTTGCAAGTAAATTATGTGTTCAGTGAAAGCCTGTTTTCTTGTATAGTCCTCAATTTGTCCCTTATTTTGTTGAATGGCTGCTTTTTGCAGTTCTGCTTCTTTATTCTGCATACACTTACAGTATCCCTTTTCCTTTAACTCTCATATGACCTAAATGATGCTGAGTTGTTTAATCTTACAATTTTTATTGCCACTGATACATCTCCCTCTACAGTCATCTTTCTTGGATAGGGTGGTAGTAGTCATAAAGTATAGGTGAACTATGACACACAAAAAAGAGATTATTTCCTAACATAGTGTTTATTTGGCTGTTTTGGGATTTTTTGCTTTTTGGGTTTTTTGGGGGTTTGTTTTTTCTGGCTCTGGCTGCTGCTGTTCATGAAGGGAGTGGATTCTGTTGAGCCGTGTACAGCAGCACTCAGATTTTCTGCTCAATCTGTTGGAGAGAAGAAAATGCAGTCGTCGTGTTTTAAATTTAGTAACTTCTAGTAATTTTGATGATTACTAAGATCACTTTTCCAATTATAAATAAACCACATTGTTTAAAAATGTTTTTGACTAGACTGAATTCTGTCCCAAAATTGGAACAGGCTGTGGAGAGTTTGGGAAAGAAATTACGGTCAAGTTTTTGCATTCTTAACCGTAAATGGAAACAGAAGGGCATTGACTGACCAGAAGTTTTAATTTTATAGCTTTTGTAGCTAATGGAAAACATTATTTACTAAAAATGCTGTCAGATTTAGTTTGTCATGTTTTGGAGGTTCCTCTTGAGCTCTGTAGGTGGTTGAAGCCTCTGGCAAACCCTTCCATCTGATGCTTCTTGGGCAACCTGGGGAGCACTGAAAGCTGGGTATAAATAGATGTTAGGTGTCCTCTGGGGTGAGTGAAAGTCCCACAGTCACTGGGAGAGTAAGGCTAAGCTGGCAGACACTTGAGAATAACCATGGGTTGTGGCTTATAAGAAAGACAGGAACAGACTTTTTACCAAGGGCTGTAGAGACAGGACAAGGGGCAGTGGTTTTAAATTGGAAGAGGGTGGGTTTAGATTGGTCATAAGGAAGACTTTACAATGAGGGTGGTGAGCCTCTGGAACAAATTGCCCGAGAAGTTGTGGATGCCCCATCCCTGGAAGTGTTCAAAGACAGGCTGAATGGGGCTTTGAGCAGCCCGATCTAGTGAAAGATGTCACTGCCCATGGCAGTGAGCTTGGACCAGATGATCTTTAAAGGTCCCTTCCAACCCAAACCATTCTATGGTTCTATAATCCTGAAACTGGCCTCTTTGGAAAACCTTTATAACAAGGTGCCTAAGTGTTTTACAGTGTTGGGAAATTAGAGATAAATAAAGATGTTAAAAGTTTGACGTTGTGAAGTCATACACATGAGTGTTTCACTCATAGCAAGATCTTGACTCTGTGTGTTGTGGTTTTGACTGTTTGTGAATTTTTCCATTACCAATTTTCTCTAAAGCCGAGATTAAAGACCTTTTATGCACTACTTGCTGCTTCTTTTGTGGACTTGAAAGAGTCCATAATCTTGGAAGAGATTTCCAAACAGTAGGTGTGTTTGAAAGATTCTGCCTTTCTACCTCAAATCCATATGTAAGGGCTCCATTCTAGGTTAACAGATTTTTACCAAATACTTCTTTCTGCTGTTGGTTTGTTAACAGTTTTTCATCTTCAGCATTAACTAGAAACAGAAACTGAAGGAATCACTTTATTTACTAGTAAGTGAGAAGCTCAGGAGCTTTTAGGCATGTTTGTAACTATGTGTGAAATATCCCCATATAAAGTTAGGAATTCCATTCTTCTGCTGTATGAAAACCATTGATAGTTGTAATATGTTCTGGTTCAGAGCATTTCTGTCTCAGCACAGATGTGATACTTCATGGACAGTCAGGGCCAGAGGAGATTTTCTGGCACAACAAGGTACTATCTCAGCTCAACAGCTTTTCCATAAAACTGCGGCACTCATTTTCTGCCAGCAAGGCCCCTGACTTTAGAAAGTCTCCCTGTGCAATTAGGCAGAAACCAACCACAGTTGTGAGCCAAAATGGATTTCTGCTTTGTGAACTGCATGGACAGCATGAGAAATACCTTTGAAAAAAGGAGATCCCATAGGAATAGAGGCCTTTTACCCTAATGGACAAAAATCGGAAGAGGCAAGAAGGACTGTTGGGATTTCGGGTTTTGGGTAAACCCAGGACTTTAGAATGGGGTAAGGTCCAACTAGTAGAATGTGCTGGATTTATGCTGTTTTTCAAGGTAAGACATTTGTGAGTAGAAACCCTGTTTTGTTTAGCCAGTTTCTTTGGATAGGTTGTCCCATATAAGTGCAAGCAGGGCAGTGGCATATCCATACCCCTTCTCTGAGGGACATCCGCCTTAAATACCCAGGGACTGTAGGAGGCTGCGTCTTGAGCCCAGGATTTGAGACCACAGGACTCTGCCAGAAGTATGAGGGGAGAGCCTGTGCCTTAGTGATGACAAATAGGTTTTCTAAGGGAATACAATTGCAAAAATAACTGTGGAGGTGCAATTGCTTTTCTTATTTAATGTCCTGTTAATACTGCTGTGGAAGGTTGATATTCTTGAGAGCTCTATGGCCATGGAGATGAATGTCCTCTCCTCCTCAGAGTACAGCAGGAACTCAAAACAGGGTCCAGTCTGTGAATGTGTAAAGTCTAGACAGAGGCACAGATACTATTTTCTGCAAATACTTTCTGCAGGTGCAGTGTATTCTCTAAGATAAATCTTGTTCTTTCCACTTGGTGTCAGTAGGGCAGCAAATGCTATAGCTTTTGAACATCAGACATGGTCCATGATTCTTCCCATGTTGCCTCTGTTAAGCCTGTTTTAGAAAATGGTATATTTATAGCTGTCTTAAACCTTTTAATGGAGTTGAGAATAAACACTTAATACAAGCCAGACCATTGTATGTTTTGATTACCACTTGTTTTTTTTACACAACTTATTTAATTCTATGGTGACATTATCCTGTTACATTTTTTTCTTAATTGTCTGACCTGTTGACAGGGGTGTAAATAACTAATTTCTCACTGGCTTCCGTAGGTAAAAAGTTCATGGAAACATGAATAAGCGTATGTTTTTGTGTTTGGTCATGAATTTGTGTTTTGAACCTAAGTTGTGTGTGTTTTTGAAGAATTTGGTATGAAAAACAACAGCATAACATTGATTATTTTACATACAGTCTATTCCTACTTGCTTTAGTAGAAAGAACTTAAAAATAAAAAATGATGACAGCGAGCAAAGCCAAAGTAATAATTCAACTAAAGGAAAGAAGAAATGTAGCAATTTAGTGCAAATTTATCTGCAGTAGTATTCCTATTTTTTCTCCTAGCTGCATACAGTAAGATACATTTAGTCAATACAGTCTGTCTTACTACCTACAAAATCCCTAAGGGCAGTGGAGAAATTCATCTGCTTTTACATCATATGGCAGGAGAACTTTTGTTCTAAAGTGTAACACAGTAAGCAGAGAAGAAAGGAATAATTCCTGGTTGTGACTGAAATTGGGGTAGCTCCATGGCCTTGACATTTATAAATGCTTGATTTACAAAACATTTACAAAATCTTAAAATTTGAACCTTACACTTCAGACCTGACATCTGCCCTTCCTTATCACTGGCACAAAATGCGCTTACCTTTATTTATCAGTGTTATGGGGTTGAAGAAAGAGGAATGAACCAGTTGATAGAAGTACCAGGCTTTTAACCTCACTTTCTGTGCGTGTGATATGCCTTCAGGAAGTAACAGGGAATCATGATACAGGAGACCTTCTCTCTCCTCATCTGGGATTAGAAAACCTTTGTTAGGAGAACAGGCCAGTTGGGATCAATGAGAATTTGTTTGAAGAAGGCAATCTAGTTTTAAACCTATATTATTTCCTATTAAATATTGAACTTTACTTATTTGAAGACCTAGGTCTGTCATATTACTAATAAGGACAACATAATTTCAGCCTTCATTTCAGTAGCTGGCCAGCCAACTTGCAGACAGATCTCCAGTTGCTGATTAATGCTATTGCAAAGAGTCAGTCTTTATCCAGATTTTTATTACTGCAGTTTTTTATTTTTGCTGAGATTTGAAATAAAAGACATGGACACTTGCTAGTAGAAAACCATTGTTTTTTATTCTGTTACTGTTCTGAATCATATTTCCTGTGAAGGGGTTGAAATATGGTGGAAATGATGACTAAGAACATTTGTTTTGAAATATATTATGCTGCATTCTTAGCCATGGATTTAAAAATAAATTGTCTACTGAGGAAAAAATGTTAAGCGTGTTCCAGTTCCACAAGAAGTAGTAGGGGGTGGGGCCAGATAGCCTGTGCTTAGGCTGAAAAGGAAAAGTGCAGAAGAGCTGGGTAAAAGGCATTTCATAGAGAGCCAAAGAAGTCCAGCTGCATGTCTTGCATAAGGGAAAACCTTAGAAGACTTGCTCAATATTTATGAAAGTTGGTGCAACTCTCTGTATATAAGCAGAAAAGGAGAGTCAATAGGTAATGGTGTCAAAAACTCTATGACCAGATTAATTCTACTTTTCTCTTTTAACCTGTTTTTTAAAAATGTTTTTTATGTTTTAATGTTTTTTTAAGACTCTTTTGAGTCTTAGTTATTTTGTGTACTGAGGTTGTAATACTGAGAACGGAGTTAGTCTGAGGGTAGAAAGCCATAAATAAACGATCCATGTCAAGTGTAAAATAGGAAAAAGCTCTTCTGTGAGTATTATGGTAGATGCTTTAGCACTAAATACTTATAGCTTTTGAACATCATCCTTCAACCTCTGGTTTTAATTCTAGACCTTCATAGTTTGTATGGTTTAAACAGATGTGAGCACACAGACCTTTCTGGCCTCTGCAGCGTTCATGTGAATATCAGTGATAAGACACTTTGGTAACAGATGATATGGGTATGAATCAGTGGTACAAGTGAGCTACTGGACTGGTTAATGTCTCCAGAATGAAGTTGTTCTGAATTTCCTTCAACATCATCACACATCTAAAACCTCTTTTCAAAAGTGTTGTTATTTTCTAGGAAAGCCAGTGATACTTGAATAAAGAAGTTCCTAATTAACTTTTGATAGAGACACTTGAGTTTCCAAGAGTTTCAGTGGCACAGCTGAACCAGTATGTAAATAAATACATGTAGGTAATCATGAAATGTTTTTTGAAACAATAAGAACAGGACAATAAACAATCATGAAAGGATGACCGAGAGAAAAATGCATCTACCAAATGCACAGCACGTGACATACCTGGTTTTGATAGCATTGGACATTACTCCTTTAAAGGCCATAATTTCTTTCTGTCTGTTTTTGGGTTGGTTTTTTTTTTCTTCTCAATAAAAATCCAGTGAAAGTAGGTAGGATAAAACTAAGATATGTATAAAGGTCCTACTGAAATGAAGTGATCTTTGAGTGGTACTTTGGACTTTCAGTACACCCAAACAAAACACCATGAAACTGTGCAAGAAAACATGAGGCACGTTTAGGAAGTGGGTAGATCTGGGCTGGGCTGCAGGTGCTGGTGGCTGCCTCTCAGGACACAGGCACCCTCACTTCACATTTGTGTCTTGCCTGGCCCTGGTTCAGTTGAATTGGCCAGAGCAGGGTCTTGTTGGGGAAGAGGCTTTGATGGAAGCCTGACTCACAGGGACCCGGGGTGAAGAAAAGGTAGATTGAATTCATCTGGTTATCAAATAGGGTCAAGTCTCTAGTCAGTCTTGCTCCAGGCCAGTTCTCTGACCAGGGAGCTCTGAGGCATCCTCCTTGTTCCTCCTGGCCTGCAAGCCTGCCTGGGCTTCCCTGACAAAGTGTCCTTGAAATTCATGCACTTCCATGAAATACATTTCAACTGCATAGTTGAAAAGGCTGCCAGCAGAAAGATTTCTCCTTGCTCTTCTAGGGAGACAGTGAATAGAAGGCTACTGAGATACATTTATTAGAATTAGCCTTATAAACCTGTCATAGGGTAATTTATGCTTTCCTTTCTGTGCAGGCTACAGCTTTCCTGTTGTAAGAATTGTGAGAAAGCATAGAGCAGTCCCAGGCTGAAAGAAAAAAGAGCAGCTGTGAAATCCTGTTCTCATACGAATGCTGAGAAAGATGACTTAAAAAATGTGTAGGAAGAAAAATAGCAGTGACCATTACAGATAAGAAGAAAAGTCTGATTCTCAAGAGACATAAGCTTTGCCACATGTTAGGGAAACTTAAAGAACACTGAAAAACTATTTAGAAATAGTAGGTGGGGTTTTTTTTAAAAACAGTGAAGATTGTAGTGTTGTCTACATGGACATTATCATATTCCCTTCCCACTGACGGATACCTGAGATTATACAGGTAAGTAAAGGACCTCAATTTTTTCTTCAGAGTTTCTGTTTCCTTTGTCTTCTTTTTCTTTCTTTTCTTTTGGTCATATACATCCATAAGGTTCAGATATTTGTTTTTATCTAATGCTTGGGGTTTCTGACTTTTTTCAGCTTTCCCTTGAATTTACAGGTGATTTGAAGCTTTGTTGTTTAATTATTAGCCTTTTAACATTTGTTAAGATCTAATCTCCACTCTCCACTTCATATCCCTGTGCTTGGCCATGTGGTCAGCATTTATAAAACCTGCCATGCTGTAGTGCAGCCAGAAAAGCATTGCTCCTCATCACTTCAGCCACTTCTCCGAGTTTGCTCATGGCTGAGATTAAATGTTTTTTCTTCCGTCTGCTGGAATCCTGGGGATGTTACAATGCAATATTGTTCCTGGCACGGAGCGATGAATGTGATTCTTACTGTGGGAAAATTCCTCTGACAGCCATGGTGGTTCGGAGGAGGTTTGTTGTTGATGCTCTCTTCGGTCACAGGATGTGGCTCAGGCAGCCGTGACCGCACAGAGAGGGACAGATGATGCTCCCTGCCATATGACTCCCTTAATCTTTTCCCATCTCTTGCCATTCTTCTCTTGTGCTCACACCTCAGTCTGTCCTGACTCTGTCTGTCTCTTCTCTGCAGTGTGTTTTTGATTGTCAGGTCTTTGGCTTTTCAGCAGAGCCTGGTCCTTGAAGTGCAGCTCTCTGTTGCAGTCTTACAAAGATTTTAGATAAAACGGTGTTGCAAACGCAAGTACATCCCTGTAGCAGTAAAAGCCTTCACTGACCTGGATAATGACCCTGGTCTGTTGTGTGGATCACTGCCACACAGCAATCCAGCAATATTTAGCTTGAGTTCCTCACTATTTGCTCGAAAGAGCCCTGTATTGCTCTGCTGTGGTGACCCCAGACAGTCTCTTCCATAGTGCTTTCATTAGCCTGTTGCTTCTCAGACAAGACTTTTGCTGTCCATTGAGTCCTGTGAAGGTGAGTTTTGATAAGAACAACTTATGGGTAGTTTACTTAGCTTCCTACCAAAACAAAATCAGGGATTTGGAAAAAGTGGGATGGCCAAATCCACTCTGGGGCAGTGGAGGTGTGAGCTGAGGCATGCGAGGAGGTGATGTGAACGGTTTTTGGAGGTCGAGTGAGTGATGGTGGTTGATGGGGAATCTCTGGACCCTGGCAGGGTGGGCGCTTCTCCCTTGTTCCTCAAATGTTCACTAGTTCCTTGACTCACTCAGAAGAAGGCTGTGTCTGGAGTAGAAATGAGTGAGGAACAGGAGGACAAGGAGTAAGACTTCTGTAAGGCTTCAGTCATGTCTGTGTAAAGGGCAAGTGCATGCCACATGGGAGAGCTAATGCTTAGTACTGCAGAAATACATCTGAGTACTGTGTAGAGAGCACAGTTTTGAAATTTGACAACCAGCTCCTTCTGGCAGGGTCTGAATCTTTTAAATAGAAACTGTACTGGAGCTCCTGGGACGCTATTACCCAGGGTGGGGGTCTGGAGGTAGGGGAGGCACTAGAATGCTCACTTCAGTCTTCTGTCAACATTTTCTTATCAGTTGTGCAGGTTGTAGAAAGAAGTCTTGAGAGTTGTGGGTTGGAAGTGGAAAGAGAAGCGGTTTCTTTCTGAGTATAGGAGCAATTAGGTAAGACTTTGAAAGGGCAAAAGCCTTCCTAAGGCCTTGCTGACAGCTTGAAGACAGCACATTCTATGCAATGAATAAATAAATAGATTAAAGGGCAGAAGAGTTAGAATAAGTGACAAATGCCTGGTGAGCCCTCCCTCCACAGTGGGAATTTGAAGCCTTCATGGGATCCACCTTTTTGGGACTGTGCTTTATTTCTCTGAACAACCTTGCATCTTGAGATGAACTCTTGTCATTTGAGGTGCAGGACTCTATTCCCATTTAAGCAGCACCTTTAAATCTAGAGAACCTTACATTTCTCTTCAAACTTTACTCAGAAATAACTTCAACCATCATTGAAATGAAAAACAATGCTTTATATTTCCCATAAGAAATTTACTCTTTTTAAAAGAATAGCCTATACTTGCAGTCTCTTGGTATCTAAAGGCTATTTTGTCCAAATGCTGAGTTCTGCCTCTGGAGAGCTGTATGTTAGATCTACTGATCTGGTATGAAGGGGTACAAAGGTGAGCAAAGGCTGTATTTTTGGTGAGCTTGATCATGACCACAACATTGTCTACATGAGCAGCATCCCACATAACCCTCTGATCCCACAGCTCAGTAAAGGTGGCAGAGATTGCCCCAAGTCGGTGGTGACTGTGCTCCATTGAACAGATACCCGCAGGTGGGCAGTCGGTTTCACTGCCTGCTCTTGCCCGTGTTCTGCTCAGCCAGGTCCATTCCCAAAAGGTTAGTTTAAGGAGCACAGGCTCACATGGGTTCAGTGAGCAGATGGCTGCTGAAAAGGGAGTAGTAGTGCTGGGGCACAACTGCATGCAACTGAAGGGGATCATAAAACAGCTCTAGCAGAGCCTCTAAGGGCATGGTTTTGTGAACTTTTGGTGCTGAGAAATGCAGAAATCCATAGTTGGCTGTTGCAGAAGCAATGAAATTATGCCACAGTATTGCCAGAAGAGGTATGGATTTATCCGATTGTGAAACAAAATTAAACAACTGAGTTTTCAGTTTTCAACCTGAGTTACATGATGCATCTTAAGAGGATGAAAAGTTTTGTTTGTTGCCAACAGTATATTAATTCATCTGCCAACTGGAAAAACAAACAAAGACTTGATTAAGAGGATTGTATTTTTCTCTGAGGTCACTGATACCTCAAATCAAGGAAATTCAGAATCTTTCTTTCCATTGTTTCACAACAAAGGCAAATAAGTAAATCGGCTGTCTGATTATTTTAAAGAAACAATAAAAAGCATGGTAACTTTAAAAAGAATGTAAATTGTTGCTCCTGAAGTACTGTCTAGCCCATTTACTATGCAATACCCTGAAGTACATTATGGAAAAGTCCTTGATTTGGAAAATCAAAGGTTCTAATTATCTTCCTTTATCTGCAGAAGCTTCAGAACTGCCTGACACAACCTGTTTTCTTGGGCTTGAGGACATGGAAATGTTTAGTCATGTCATCACAACATGCTTTTTTTTGCCTTAGACTACAGTTGAAAGAGTTACTTCTGTACTGTTAGGTCTGCAAAAGAGTCCTATTACTATTGCAATTTCTGATTTTTTTAAAGGTGCTAAAAAGGGAAAGGCAAAGACACACTTTCTGTGGCTTACCACAGTATTTATTAATGTATTAAAATCTATTTATTATACACGCTTAAACCTAGTGCAGTCTAATCAGTAACTTTATTGGGGTCTTAATTTAGCAAAAGTTGTGAATTGCTTGTTAAAGTTTTCACTATAAAATGATCCTCACAGAGATCTTTGTGCTTCAGTAGCTCTGCATTAGGAGGAGGCCCAGTGTTGTGCTTTCAGATCCAGGTTTCCTGCTCCTTAAAACCTGCTGACTTTATTATATGTCTTTTTACCTCAAGTGCAATGATGGACAGAATACTTTTCTTGCATGAATAGGCTTGAACAAATTACAGAAGCCTGAAAAATACTCAGCTGTTAAGGCTGAGTTTCAACTGGAGTTTAATTCCAAAGGCATGTGCAAAAAACTCAATATTCTGATTTTAGAAAAAGGAAGACAAAAAGAATCAAGTTATACAGACATCTACTTTAAGTGCCATTATTTAAATACATTGTGCACATTGTTGTTTCCTTATTTTTATCCAAGGGACCACTGGCTAAGATGGGAAGGGTTTTTTGATTGGAAGATTGCAAGGAATGGTGCATTCTGGGCCAGGAGGGGCTGGGGCCTTTGAGTGGACTTGATATACAGATTGTATGCCCAGTGGCAGGACAAGAGGCAGTGAGCGCATGATGAAACACAGGCAGTTTTGTCCAAACATGAGAGAACACCTCTTTACTCTGAGGGTGGTCAGACACTAGAGAGGCTGTGGAATCCCCATTGGAGACATTCAAAACCAGATGGACATGACCATGAGCAACCTGTTGCAACTGACACTCCTTGTGCAGGGGGTTTGGACTCCCTTGCAACCTGTGCTTCCATAGGTGATTTAGGAGAGGCGTAAAACAAGGCAGAGGTGAGAGGAGTAGAAGGTTTTCATATGGGCTTGAGAAGAGGAGGGACTTGGCTGTGCATTGGGAAGAGCTGGGTGCTCCCCAAGGGGAGGGATGAACTTTGGTACAGAAGAGCTCAGGGTTAGGAAGTGTAGGGCAGGCCTAGGGTGGGTCTGGGAGGAAGAGGGCTGGGACCTTGAACTTGCATCATTTAATCTAACTTGGATTTTGGCTTGCATAAAGATCTGTGGACATGGCTGTCTTGCCATGTTTGAATCATCCTCAGAGGGTGATTTATCACATCACCATGAATTTAGGCAGAGGGACTGTCCATGCTTTCCACCAGCTAGTCCTGTGGGTTTTTATTTGATTTGGTTTTGCTTTGTATTTATTGCTGGAGACATAGTAGTCCTTGTCTATTATAAACTAGTGAAGCACTCTGTTTTAAATAAGCAATATTAATAACAACAGAAAACAAAAAAAAAATTTAAAGACAGATTTTAGAGAAAATAAATACTTTAATTGCAGCTTGCCAACCAAGAACTTGCCCCTTCAGAAAGCTCCTGTCCTGGAGACATCTCCTGGCTTAGTGCGTGTAAATCTACTGCACTTTTGTGGCAGAGCTGAACCATGACTTTGACTGTTGCAGGTACAATGTTCCAGTTCCCTTCTGGCTTCCACAGTGAGTGTGCAGCATATGTCTGTCCACCGCCTGCGCCAACATGAGCCCTTATCAAAGGACACATAGGGCACATTTCAACAAGTGGTTTTTAAAAAAATCTTTCTTTAATGCTGTTTCAAAGTGAAAGAGAAGTTATTGGCATTTCTTTAAGCGACTGTTATCTAACTAAATTTAAATTGATGTTAATTCAAGCTCGCAAATGACAGTGAAAGTCGGTGAAGAGTTTGCTGATGAAATACAAATTCGTGTTTGTGTTGCATCTGTAATGCAGGGCTGAAGTTGACCTGAGTTAACTGTTATTTTCATAGAATATATTCTCTAAAAATAATTGCTCCAGTAAGAAGCAATTCTTGCATACAATGAAAGCAATGTTCCAGAATAGTCTTGAGTGCTCTCTGCAGACATGAGAAAGATATTTGAAATAAGAGGCACGTTGAGCACATGATGAAGACATAGTGGGACTTTCCACTGAGGTCTTTTCCCTGGGACCTGACACTGTGTGCCAGGGGAGACTATGTTTATTGTTGGACGCTTGATATCACGTACCCTTTTCTTATTAAAGTACTTAACCCTTTGCTTTTCCCTACTTATAACATTGTCCTGATTTCAATTAAACACATAATCAGCAACAAGAAAAGTAATGAAGCCTGAAAGTCTCTTTGTACCAGTTTATAAAATAGAGATGTGAGGGTCGAGATCAGGGAAGATACAATAACAGACTGTGTTCACCCAGCTCTCTGTTTCTAGTGATGTTTGCTGTGAGCTGAAGAAAGACACAGTAGTCGCTGTTATTTATTTTGGAATGCATTTTCTTGAGAATTTTCATTTTAAAAGATGGACCTATTTGCACGAGATCTATTTCCCACGCTGTTTGACTGAAGTTTAAAGAGACCATGAGCCTGTGCCCTCGAGGTGCCCACAGGAGTCCTGTGGTGCAGCCGCAGTGTTGCAGAGATAGCCTTAATCAAACGAAGGCGGGAGGCGAGTCGCTCCTGCTGCTTGAGGTCATGTTTTGGCCACCCACCAAACTATCTTCCACCAAGGATAAGTGGTGTCAAACACTACTTGCCTGTAATGTAAACAGGGCTGAAGGCTAAAGTGGGTAAATATCGCTGACTGACAACAAATAGAGCGAAGCAGAGCCTGTAGCCATCTGAAGGGTGATGGGTTTCATGAAGCATCGTGGGATGCTCGGAGGTGACCTGCCTACTCCGCAGGCTGAGCAGACCCATATGCACGTGCTCTGCTACAAGCTGCAGCTCTTCAGGCTGGTTTGACAACTGCTTAGGTAGTGTTAAGTAAACCAGTTAGCTATATCAGAAGGGACACAAACCCTTCGATTTGAAGAAAGGAATGTATCTCCATTCTTAAATTTGTTAGGAGGAGGAAGGTCTCAGATGGCAGGGGAGACTTGCTCTTCAGTGAAGTGACGCCTGCTGATTTTTTCCACTTTGTGTGTTTGCAAACACTATGCTCAGCATGTCCTTCCTTCCTGAGTTGATGAAGTTGATAAACTCTGTGTGCCATCTAGTACTGGACACAAGCCCTTGAATTTTCATGACACTGAAGGCAGAGAAGTGGCACAGTGCTTCCAAGTATTGAAAATCACTGGTGTAATGGAGATTTATGCAGCTGAACACCTACTCTTTAGGTGACTTGATCATGCTGAAGTCTGGGACCTCTTCAGGGGGAACTTGCACCTGTAGCAGAGGTCACAGCTCAAGGTAGGTTTGCGGTGCAGGGACCTACTTTTCCTTCCTTGAAGCATGGGGCCCTTGACCTCGGCATAGCCTTCTCCTTTTCCTGTGCTTCCCCCTAAATTCTCAGACACACAGGAGACACTTCTGCACATGTGTAGATGTCTGCATCTGAACTGTTCAGGCCTGACTCTGTGTGTACACTCCCTGGAGTCAGTGGAGAGGAATAGGCACTGCTGGAGTTGGCAACTGCTGAACCGATGACAAAACTATTTTGGAAATCAGTGCTCTCTAATCATGCTGACCAGGATTTTCCTGGGATAGGTGCTATGGAGGTTGGGAACTGCAACCTCCGTGTCTCCATCCGCTCTGCATGCTACTGGAATACAGCAGCTCTGAGGGTTCCACCACCTACCAGTCTAGGGAAGAGGCCAGGAAGGGCGATACCAACACCCTGGCCCTGGGCAGTGTGGTCTGCCCAAAGGGGGACCCACAACTAGTATCAAGTTTCTGAGAAA
Source organism: Brachypteracias leptosomus (assembly GCA_013401335.1). NCBI lineage: Eukaryota > Metazoa > Chordata > Aves > Coraciiformes > Brachypteraciidae > Brachypteracias > Brachypteracias leptosomus. The sequence goes on from VYZX01006265.1 coordinate 52,744, forward strand.
CTTGAATAGTGTTAATGTCTGATCATTTAATTATTACTAATTGCCTATGCTGCTTGCTATCATGCCTGTCTGGTGTCACGGTTCTACCATGGTGTTCATATATTGACCATGACTGAGCAGAAGGCGTAAGCTGTAGTTACTGAGGCTTTTTTGTATTTTGTCAGCATGGAGGTTTGCTGTGAGAGGAGTTTTGTGAACCAGTAAGATCTGCTGTATGTCCTAAGATGAGTTCTGACATGGATTTGGTCTTGGAGTCTCTGCAGTTTTCCTTTATGACTGGTGCCTAGTGGGAAGGACGTTGATGCAATTGACTCTGCCATGAGGAGGGCAGATGCCATCACCCTTTCCAGTCTTAATTTCCTTTAACTACATATGTAAGCCTTCTATTACCATGATTAAATGCCTAACATTTTCTCTAGTGCTTTTTTTAGGAGAGCATTTCCAAGATGTCTGTCAACTTTAAGAGCCTGCTTCTAAAAGCCAATAGTACTATGCTTAAGTGCTTTGGTGGGGGCTTCTTCTTCACTGTGCCTTTGTTCCTCAGGCTGGGCCTTATCCACATAAGTCTATTTTCTTAATTTGGAGAAGGTTACATTTCCAGGAGGATTTTTATTCTCCAGGTGTTGAGTGTTCAGCAAACGAGACTTGCTGCCTGGAGCCAGCAGTCTGAGGCTCATAATGGATGTCCGAGCCTGCAGCAACATGCCCCGAAGGGATTCCCAACACCAATCAAGCTGCAGGTTGAGGAGTGCCTCTTGCTTGGATTGTTTTATCAACTCTTAGAAGCTCTTCTTTCTCCAGAAAAGCTATGATAATCAGGTTATCCAAACATTTACTAATTTTTGTGGTTAATCGTTTTTATTCTGAGAGAGGAATTCTACATCTTCAGTCTGCAGGGCTGGCAACACACGGAAGTTGAGTGGAACCACTGGAAAGAGGGTCTGGAACACCACCAAAATATTGCATCTTGGGAAAACTGAAGTTCTTAAGTGACTACAGCTTTGTCCAGTGGACTAGTGAAACAGTTTGCAGTGGATTTGGTTTCCCCACTGACTCCCAGTTGTATTAATTTATGGCTGCAATGTCAGCTCATCCACTGTTACACCCACAAGTGTCCACATAGGAAAAAAACCCATCAAACCTCTTGATTGAAGTTTTTCCCATGGTTATGTTATGGATTCTTTCATGTCTGCTAGGGAGTGTGCTCAACACAGCAGTCGCTCATCCGGCAGGAACCTTCATAAGTTATCTCTTCCCTATCTTATTCCTTGCTGTCACAGGGCACGTGGGATGATTTTCTTTCTCCTACCCCTTCACTAAATTAGTTTGCCATGGCTGACTGGTTCCAGAGTTACTAAGCAGGGACAGATAGAGCATGTTCACTTGAACAGCTAAATTCCTCAGATACCTTCTTACATTGTTTTGTGGATTTTCCCTCAAAGGCTTAGAAGCCCTTCTTAATTTTTCCCGTATGTACAATGAAATCATTGCTATTTAAAATGTCAGATTTAATGTTCTTACTGTGTTTACTCAGACTGAGAAGTAATTTAAATTTGATCTTCTTCTCTCAACAATCAAATTTACTCTTAAGGGTGAAGTTTTGGCATGAGATCAGGCATTATTAACATGGATCGTAACACAATATTGGCAATGTTTGCTACTCTACTGAATCTCTCCAACTTATTTTTTATGCATATAAATTGGTATTTTTTCTGGGGCACAAATGTTCTCTCTGATGCCAGTTTGTATCTTTTATTATGAGTTTATTATGAGTCAGCCTTAATCCTAATCTATGGTCCCTCAGAGTTGCAAAAAAAATTATGAAAGTTTGTTTATAATCTGTTTTTTAATTTGTTATCTACCTCTGTACACTCTGTCATTTGATGCCTTCATAGATACCTTTTATGTAGTTCTGTGGCATAGATCCTTGGAAATGATCCTGATATTAGGATACAAAAAAACCAAACCAAAATATTTCAGTTATTTCCCTCAGTGTAGAAAAGACACACTTGTTTTATTCTTCTAATATTTTATTAGTTTAAAAAATGTATTTAAATAAATGGTTATTTTAATTCAACCGCAGTGCTGATCGGTTGCTTCCTTTGTTTTTAAGTTCTCCTTGGATCTTATCAAAAGGTAGTCTCAGATAACAGTAGTGGCCCCATTATTTCATCACACAATTCCATGTGTTTGGGACAAAAACTGCTCTGAGAATTTAATGAAGCCATTCCACATGCTCTGTTGAGCCATGGGGCTTGATGTTATTGAAAAGTAACGCACTTAATTTGGATTTGTTATGTCATTTGCACACAGTGAATACGTTGTCACACTGTGTTGGTAACTGTCTTAGATATTTGTGGATAAACAGTTTTATGTTTAAAACTAAACCAGCCAAACTGAAAACCAAAACAAAACCAGGTGAATCATTATTCTGATCTTTTGATGGTACTATACAGAAGGTGAGCAATACTCTATACTCTGCCACTTATAAAAGAATATTGCATTATTTTCCAGTCTCACACTGAATATTGGAAGGGAAGTGGTTGTTGAAAATGGGAGATTTATTCCATATCCTCAGTTGAAGGAAATGGGGATCACCTTTCTGTCCTGTTGCTCCCTGTCACTACACCTCAGGCATTCAGGCATAGTCCAGGGGCTACTACCAGGGGAGTTGTCTGTACTGTATTGCTTATTATCCAAAGGCTCTGTCGCCTACAGAAGTTCATGATTCCTATGGGAAGAGAGAAACTCAAGATTTGAGGTTTCTTCAAGATCAGGAGGCTAATGAGGACCAAACACCCAGTCCTCTGAAAAGAGCTAGACACCTGCCTACAATCCACAATCTCAGCTATATCCTAGAATTAAGTGCTTAAACTGGGCTAATCCTTTCTTATTTTCTTTCTTGTATGCAATATGCTTTACATACAGCTTTCTGTGTGTAATACTTTACAATTTCATGACTACTGGAGCTTCATGTCCATTAGATGTGCTTCATGAGTGGCGTGGGAGAGGCAGAACACAGAGAACTTGGTCTGTTAATTGCTGAGCATCTCCTCAGAGCTGCCTGTTGCTGCCTGTAGTGAATGACTTGCAGTAACCATCTTCAGAGAAGTGCTGAAGCTAAGACCTTTGTTCAAAATGAAGTTGAAAGGCATTGCAATAGTGTAATAATTGGCTATTATGATTCATTTTGTCTCTTTTAAAAAGCAATTTCTCTTCTGAACTTCATCTCTCATGTAAGGACCAACACAGACATAAAAGGATTTTTTGGTGCCAAAATTAAGTATTTGTTCTTCAGCCTGTCTTGTTATTTGTGTATATGTGTGCAAGCATATGTTTACTCTAAAAACTTAGTTGTTCTAAGCTTTAATTGCCTAAAAATGCTGTAGAAAAAAAAAATTACATGAAATATGGACTACGCAGAACTATTTAAAAAATCTGCAGAAGAGTAAATAATAATAAGATGAAAAAACCATGCCTGCAGTCATTAAGTCACTCTGGCATAAAGTCCTTTTTCTGTGTTGAATGGGACAAAGACCTTGAGATTTTTTCTGCCAGCAATCTCCTTCCCTTCTGTGCCAATGCGGTAAGGGAACAGCAAGTTGCAGAGAGGGAATGTGGCTGGAAAACCTCGAACAAAAGGTGATAAGAACAGGCTATGAGGAGTATGCTGAGGACTTCCAGTCATCTCAGATGTTCTGGAATATTTTCCACTGTCAGGCCAGCCAGTACCCTTGCCTCTGTATCTGGGGTGTTCTTCTGCCCAGCCCAGCTGCTGGTGGCATTCCCACAAATCACAGAATCATAGAACCATTAAGGTTGGAAAAGACCTTTAAGATCATCAAGTCCAACCGTGAATTCAACACTACCTTGACCACTAGATGATGTCCTGAAGTGCCGAGTCTACACGTTTTTTTGAACACCTCCAGGGATGATGACCCCCACCACTTCCTTGGGCAGCCTGTTCCAATGTTTAATCACTCTTTCAGTAAAGAAATTTTTCCTAATATCCAATCTAAACCTCCCCTGGCACAGCTTGAAGCACTTCAGACATCTCCTTCCAGTGGGATGTGCCTTTATTGGCTCTCCTTGACTCTGAATGCTGTGTAATCCAAGCCAGCAGACCCCATGGGACTCCTGCTCTGCTGCCCACTCTTCTACAGGGAAGTGCTCATCAGGGTTCTCCTCCCTCCCAGCTGGCCATGCTGCCTCTTCCTGTGGCCACAGCTCCGAAGGTGCCGTTTCTGAGACACTGGCTTCATTTAGTGAGGGAGGTATTGGAAAAATACCCTGCAGATGGGTAATAATTCACACCTCTGTGTCAGGGACTCAGCATCACAGCATCAGCGCAGGCCATTCAGTTTGGTTATTTTAGGGAGTTTGTTTGTACCTTAAATACATGATCCTGTGAGCTGAGAAGCTGAAGTTGTACCACCATAGTAGATTCTCCCTGGTACAATCATGACTTTAGTCACCGGAGATGTTTGGTAAAGTAAATGAACCATCAGCAAAATTGAGCAAAACAAGGCCAGAGGAAGTGTGAAGCCAAGGAGCTCAAGTGATACATGCTGCTATTTGGCTTAATTTTTCTCTGTAGCCTGAAATAACACCTTGCATTATTTTGTTGGTGTCATGTTGATCAATAAGTGGTGTGGCTGCTGTTGCGAGAGCCAGCAAAGCCTACAGAAGCTGGAGATCATCACCGCATGGGTGACTGGGAGTCTCACTGAGTTTTTAGGAGGAAGCTAGCTAACATTCCTAGAGGCAAAATAAATTCCTTCTGGGGTTGCTGAATGGTGTGGATGAACTGCACAGTCACTCAGAGATTTCTAATAACACCTTAAATGCATTAACATTTTCAAGGTATTAAAAAACTTACAGAACAGGGGACTTGGAAAGTAAAGTCAAGTTTAACTAGTACAATAAAAATCCTTACCCATCTTTGGGCATGATTGAGATTATCCTCTACTTTCCCTCCGGAGACTCAAAGGTGTGGGACCTGTTCTCTTGCCCTGGTGGGAGACAGATGAGACCTCCCCTGTTGAGTTGAGCTGCTCAGGGCAGTAGGACAAGGAGAACCTCACCAGTGGGATGGATTCATTTCCTGTTCACAGAGTTTCTTCTGTGGAAAAGGAGGTTAAGCTCAAAATGAAATGTTTCTCTAGTGACAAGAGAGAATAAAGATTTCTGGTTTAGTGGATCAGCATAAGGCATGTATATAAATCTATCTCTGCTGGTAGTTCAGATTTCCTGCTTGCACTGTTTTTCTTGAGAGAAATTATTCTAAAGCAGAAATTTACATCTGTATAAAAATTTAACATTTTATTATCCAGCCTCTTTATTAAATCTCAAACTCTGCTTTAGGGTTTAGACACACATGTCCTTACAAAACAAAGTAAAATATGTATATTGTTTTTCTGCAGCTATAAACTGAGGAATAAACAATACCTGCTCCAAGAGTGGCAATGGTTGAGAAACACATCCCTTTCTCCCAATATGAATGTATAGGAGAGAGCTTTGAATAACATATATATGCTGCTTTAAATATTTCATGCTGGCTTATGGAGAAGTGTATGAAAGTTTCATTGTAAATGAGTCTAAACCTGAACAGTGTCTTGTGTACATTGTAAGCAAATCACAGCAATGCTAATGCGTGCAGATTTCATTTGATGTTCTCTATGCACTAATTTACATTATCTTCACTGCTATGTAAGAGAGAGGAACTTTTTAATAGGAAGAGATTATATTTGTTGACCCTTCTTTGCAGAATAAACTGACAGCAAAGCTCAGGGTAGGAAAAAGAAATTTGTAATTCTGCTGGCCAGCTAGCAAACTAAAAGGGTATGTTCTTACAAGAACAGTAGATCAGAAACAGATTTTAACACTTTCTCTTAAGTTGTTTTACAAAGTGTTTTAGGTAGACTTGAAAGAATTTCAGAGAAAGTCTTTCAGTGGCCTGTCAAGAGTCACCTTCCCAATAAGGCAAAGCACTGACCTGGCAAGCCTAATACCAATGAAATAGATTATTATGAAATCCTTCCACAGATACCGCATGAGTTGTTTGGGCTTTCTGACTGCCTATGTGCGTCAGTGCAATGAGAACTTGGCAGAAGGCCTGGCCTCTGTGACACCTTCAAGGATGTCATTGGAAAGCCCTGAGGTTTTGCATCTTCCTCGGAAACAGTGCTGTGGGAAGTTCAGGTCTGCTTATCAGAGCAAGTGCGCTAGGGGTTTTGTTTCAGAGATTTGGGTTCGAAGATGCTGGTAGGCTTACCAATATGTAATGTTTCTTTTGTGATCTTGCCTTGGTTGCTGGAAAGCCAAACCAGAATACTTGCTTTACTCCCTGTACTGCAGCTTCTTCTCAAACTGCTTTGACTGAAGGAGGTATTACCAGCACCAAATAGTCAAAATAACTAATTCAGTTCTGGGAACAACAAAACTACAGTTCTGGTCAGAGGATTTGTGTCACTGTCATTATAGCATTATGCTCAAAAACAATTTGGACATGGCTTTCTGGTGCTGAGCATCCATGCATCTGCCTGCAAATATTGATTACGACTGAACAGGTGCTTAAGTGCAACTCTGAGGACATCTGGTTAGTTGTTGCCTGAGAGTTAACTTGAGCCACCATGCACCAGTGTCCTGTATGCCAATGGGGAAAATAAAAATTGCCTATTAGAGAGTGTGTAGTGAGATGTCTCACCCCAGGGTATAGCCTTTCCCAGGGCTTTGTTCCAGAGATAAAATACAGATAAATGCTCCCAAAAGCTTGATGGTTAAGCTTGAAGTATTATCATGGTAAGTGTAGAACACAAAGATACCATTCAACACATAGGGTGGAAAGCAGGGAAATGACTGACAAGCATTTTGTGTCAATGGAGGTTCCCAGGAGAGGAGCTCGGTGTACTTTGCAGGTGCCCCCCATCAGGATGAGAAGGATGAGGAGATCAGGCTCCGCATAGCCTCTTGGTCTCTCCCCTTCCTCATGGCACCTGTGGGCCAGGGTTTTTGAGGGTCCATATGGATGTTGGTAGGCACACACATTGTATGAGCTTGGGACTGTGTTTGCCATCCTGAGGAGCAGAGGGATTGACTTGGCAATGGACCACTGTGGTTCTGACCCGTACATTGCTTTCCAGTCTGCTCTTAGGTCAGCAGTGGCCCCAGCCAACACCTGCTAGGTTCCCTATTGATTTAAGCACATCGAGATCTTCAGGTGGCAGATCCTGCCAGCCTCCAGTGTTACTTGTTTTTCCAGCCTGCTGCTCGAGGTGGCATTACGTATTCTGCAAACAACACAAACCTCCTTAGCACAGGGAGCAGTAGGAGTATTTGGGAGCAGTTAACCCACAAAAGGTCAGAAAAGGGAGGGTGGGTTGTTTTTCTTTAAGTGCTTCACTTAGTGGACTTACATCTATCTTCTCTCTCTTCATCTATCAGCAAAGCTTTTCAGTCTTTGCCATTCTGGGAACTGCAAATACTTGTTCAGTGAGACTCACCAAAAACGTTCTCGTTTTTGCCCCCTCCACACAGCCATTCCTATGGATGGTCCCCAGTATCTGGTAGCTTCTGACCATCAGTTTACTGCTTAGCTGCTCTCACCAGCACAAGCCAGGCAAATTCCTTTTGTCTGCAGGAGCATCAGAAGGAGCCAGTTTAGGGCTTTGTTTCTACATTTGAACATTTTTTAATTACTGTGCATCAGAAAAAAATAATCTCAATGCACTCAAAAAGTCACTCGCCAAGGCTAAGAAACACTAGATCTAGGTGGTTTAGAAGAATGAAGAAGAAATAAGGAAAATATTTCATTGTTGCTAGTATACCTTTTTATCACTGAGATCAATGTTGTTTGGGTTTTTCTTTTTATTTAGATGTGTGTCTTATTTATTATGGTTAGAGCATTGATACAGTGTATTCTGACAATAGATTTAAGTGAATGAGACAGTTGGCTAGCACTTTGATGTGAAAATTAGGTCTGAAGTCTAGATTAGCCCAAGATTTTAATTTTTCTTTGAAGGAAAAATAATGGAGAGAGTTAGTGATAGAAATTAATGGTTGTTCTTTATTGAAAATGCTGTAAGTGGTATTTACTAGGACATTTGTCCCTGAAATGTGTTCTGTTTGCACAGAAAGACTTCACATCTCGTGCAGCTGAGAAAAGGATTGTGAATTCAAGGCAGATATTTTCCTGCTAGAATTATGCCCAGGATAGGGGCTTTATCATCACAGAGGGAAATACATGTCTGGTCCTTTGTCTTTTGGTGTTTGTGACAAAGGAATTCCCATTTGAAATGCTGTGCTCTGCTCAAGCCCCCTCCGAGCCTCTGGGTTAGCAGCAGTCAGTCTTTGCAGTGTCCTGACGTCATCCAGTGTATGCATAAGCTCTGCTATTGTCTTACGGGGAGCAGGGGCTGGGGATTGCAGTATCTGGTGGCTGCTACCTCTTTATGCCTGCCACTGTCACGGAAAGAACGCTGGCCTGCCCTTATCTCTTGGATTTAAAACAGAAGCTCCTGCTTTTCGCTTCCTGAAGAAGGACCTTCGCTGCGGTCGCAGGGAAAAGCTGTCTGCGGTGTGGAGCAGAGAAGGGGAGAGGAGGAAAGAGGAGAATCTGGCAGCTTGGATAGCCTGGACTGCATTGTCTGGCTTCATGACCCCTGCTGTGTAGCAGTCTCATCCCTACTCTCATACAGTCCCTCTGTCTTCAACTCTTTTTTTTTTTCTTCTTGCCTTTTTAAAATAGCAGCATCTGGGGCCAGCCATGTTTGGCACTGAATCTTCATGTAAGTAAATGCATCCCACTTCCATCCTTTTTCTTTTGAGAATAAGGCTTGGTTTCTCCTCGCTGTACCCACTGCACTTGCCTTCCCGTTGCTGTAGGTCGTTGGCTAAAAGCTGATGTCCTCGCCTGTTTAGGAAGGGACGGAAGATGCTGGAGGGGAAGCATCTACCTCCTAACTGTGGGTGCATCCTGGATGCCGGCAGCGAGGCAACACAGAGCTGTCAGCACTGCTGAATTCAGGCCACTGAAAGATGGGGAGAAAAAAGGCAGTTTGGCTTGAATGTGTTAATTGATAAGATCACATCTGTCAATGATGGGGAGTTACAAACGCTCTAATGAATGCGCTACTGGGATGATACGTTTGGGGACTGGGAATGCTGTAGCACTAGATGGGCGAGAGCTTGGGGAGAGTGGTTTAAGCAGCAGGAAAAGACTATCTGTCTCATTTGCTTCATATTTGATTCTGGGGAAAAAGGAGGCTTGCGTGAGATCCCTCCTGTAACTGGAGAATCCAAAATCAAATTAGGTGGAATTCTAAACATGAGGTGAAAAATGCAAAATAATAGGATCATTTATTTGTTCCTTCTTGATCTTTGTGCTGGAAAATCTTAACTGAGGCAGTCTGCTGTATAATAGCAGTGCAGACGCATGTCGTTGAAAGCAAGCCAGTTGTGCTTCCAACAGGAACAACAATTACCTACCTGGCAAATCTGGTTGCAGAGGAAGGCTGGGGGTTTATGTGTAAATAATATTGCTGGTGACAGAGTGGCTGTGTGGGGAACAGTTTGATCCAGCAATGATCAGGTGACTGATAAATAGAAACCAGTCGGTTTACACTGTATTTTGTGCACAAATAGTGCTGCATGTTGAAAACATGTCTTATTTGAATATGAAGCAGTGGCTTTTTTAGAGTGTTATAATGTGCAGCGTGGTGTGATGTCTCTGTGGTGTTGGGCTGGGACTCATTCTGCAGCTTGGCTCTTCCTGAAAAGTGGTAAGAGCGTTGGGATACCTCATAATGACATCCTCCTGGCTGTCAAACCCTCATGCTCCCAAAGGGTTAATCATTCCTGTTGCCTGGCTCTGGCAGCTTCCCCCCCTCCTCTGCCACAACACCTGGTCAAGGTCAGGCAGCGTAAAACCAAAATTTGCCTTTAGATTTCTTTTGTTTGGGGACTCATTTTTAATGCGTGGTTGTAAACATGTTTGCAGCTCTGGGCCAGTGGAGCGTGAGCAGAGATGCCGAAGATTGTAGCTGCAGCCGTTCCTACCCTGCCAGATCTGTAAAGCCCCAGCCTGTGTGTTATATGGGGTCTGTCTCTGCAAAATGCATATGTGAGATAAAATCAGTGTCGTAGCTGCAGAAAGTGCATACTGTGTACCCGGAAAGTCAAATTATTCAGCCTTGTTCCTTTTCGTAGTCCTTTCTTGTTTTATGAGGTGCATTAATAAACGGCTTTCTTGTCGCATCAGGCTTTTGGCTAAAGTCACTGGATTGTACCACCAGCAGCTGTGGCTGCTTTTGTTTCCATGGTTCCCACAATTTAGAAAAGGGTGACAGGAGCTCCCCTAGCAGCCACTACCTGTTTCCCAGAAGGGTCTAGTGGCGTCTTTAGCCTTTAAAAAAGGGGTTAAACACAACGTGGCTCGTTGCCATTGATCCAGGCAGAGGCTGTGGCCAGTCCCTGCACTCACAAAGACAAAAGGCAGCATGGTGGCCTCGTCTTTGTTCAGACTCCCTCCCTTGAGTTCTGCTCAGGCCTGGACCTTGTACCAGAGGGGCCACCTGGGACACTTAGAGACTGGCTGTCTTGTTGCCTACTTGCTGGGTGCTGGCACACAGGAGGAGCGTGGGGCTACTGGCCATGGCCCCTGCACGCCTGCCTGCGCAGGCAAGGGCAGCCCTTGCATAACCAGCCCTGCCTGCACCGCGGCTGGAGGGGCGGCGGGTGTGCTCTCAAAGAAAGAAAATGGTATCAAAAGGGATTTAATCAGAATGCACTTGCAGCTAGGGGCTTTTGGGCTTACCTCTGCTCCTGCCTTCTTCATATTTCCAAGCTGTCAAGTGACAGCAGCGTGACTAATTGTTACTATTTCTGGTCTGGCTGGAACATAGAATAAATAAAATAAAACAAAATAATAAAATAAATGTAGTAAATAATAAATAAATAGAACACAACAATAAATAAATCATATGTGAAATATAAATATATAAATATATAATAAATAAATTAAAAAAAATATTCAGCATCATCTGGTTCTTGAAAACATGCCAGAAGCCATTTCTGCTGCTGTCCAAAAAGCATGAAATGAGCAGATTACTTTTTTTTTTTTTAATCCTGCTGTTTGCACTTAGTACTTAGGCTGTTATTTCTCTTTTCGCTGATTAAAAACCCAAGATAAATGGTCAGAAACAAATCCTGGTTTAGAACCTTTATCCTGTCACTTGCTATCAAGATATTTCAAATGTCAAATCAAATCTCAGTCAGCAACCCTGTTTTTTCTGTTTGCTTTTAGCAGTAGCCAGAAGGGCAATAAAAGACAGCCCGTGGGCAGTTGCAGAAGCAGAGGCGTCTGTGTGTTGCCTCCTGGATGCAGGGAAAGACAAACAGCAAGGGATACTGGCCTGTGACAGGGGACAGGGCAGCAGGCCATGAGCAAACAGCTGACAGTGATGGGTGAGGAAAGAGTGTGCAAAGTAAAAGCCCCGCGAGGTGTCCACGAGAAGGGTTGTGCTGTGGCAGGGCAGCTCCTGGGCGGTCATGCTCAGTGTTCTCCGTCGGTCACATGTCCTCTTTATAATTCCCACGGAAAACGTACACGCCGAAGACCCTTCATCTTGGCTGCTTTTGTGCTGATCTGCTCGTGGCCACGGTGCCTGGAGCCTGTGTGCGTGGGGGGAGCAGCTCTCCATCCCATGCCACCGCTCCAGCCAACCTGACAGATGTATCTGCTCACTGTGCTTGTTACACATTCTGTAGGGGGTGAAAGGAAACTTGATTTGATGAAGCATTGGATTGAGAATTAAGTCTGTTTGGAGGTGAAATGATGTTGCAGCGCCACACCAGAGCAGGGAAGCGGTGAGGCTCTGAACACAAGTGACGAGCTGGTCCCTGCAAGAAGGACACCTTCAGTTCCGGGAGTAGAGATAAGTCCAAGCCTAGGGAAAATAACCAGCAAACATCCCTTGTCTAACTCATAATACTGGCACTTGCAGTCTTACAAGAGAGACAGCAACAGGCACAAATTAAACCTAAATGCAAGAGCAGACACAGTTGGTGGGACTCACCAGTGCTGGGGGAGGTCAGGGCAACACAGCTCCTCCAAGTCCATCTGTGTAATGGGAAGAAGTGGAGCAGAGTGTGGTTCAGAGCCTGTAAAGTGAGCAAAGAGGTGCTCAGAGAGCCATTTCATGCGTGTCTGAGAACGTGCACCATGTGCGCGTCAGATACTGCAGACAGAGTAACTCAGTAGGAAGCTGTGAGGAGGGAGTTGCATGCACATGTACACCATTTGCCCCAACACTGTTCAAGGGACCCAGATGCATGCTGTGCAAGTCTGAGGTGATGTTCTTTTTGTTCATTTGTTCATGCCAGGGTGTTTTAACCTAGCAGCAATGCTAAACTGTGAGGATTATATGGGAGGTTGTCAGGGAGTTGCTCTTTCAGCCTGGGCTGTTCAGCGAGATGCTCATGGTGGTCCCTGTCTGATAGATGAGCAGCTGCACTCTGGAAAGCAGAGAGACTCTGGACCAAAGGGCAGGAGAAATGCAAAACCAAAGGGCAAGTGAAGCTTTCCTCCATCACGAGGCTAGTGCTGGAAGGCTGCTCTCCACAGGGAGTCTGTGGAATGCTGTGAAGGGGAAACCTTGCCTGCCTAAGTGTACCAGGGAAAGCTGCTGTGCTTGTCCCAGGATCACTCTTCTGCTGTGTCTCTTCAGAAAGTACTTTTGTTCCTGGGCATTTTTTTTCTAAATTCTCTTCCAGTCAGAATGCAATAAATGGAAACGATTGCAAATTTGATTTTATGGAATCAGAAAGGTAGTCTTATATACCCTCATAAAACAGCAGCAGCCAGCAGTGGAGAAATGAGAGATCTTAGCATCAGATATTAAGAGCAAGGACAATCTGATTGACATGGGTGCTGCTGTCCTGGGTTGGTGTGTGCCTTCTCCTTTCCCCAGCATGGTAACCGCCTTTACCTCTGAGAGAGCCAACCAAAACCTGGCCACTTCTGCAAGTAGTCACAGAATTACAGAATCACAGAATTATTGAGGCTGGAATAGACCTCTGAGATCATCAAGTTCAGCCTATGACCCAACACCACAACATCAGTGTCTTGAAGAGTATCTTGATGGAAAGTATCAGTTTTGAGCATGTTGGTTCCCCAGGCTGGTTCATGGGATGATTTAATGAGCAGCAGCACAGGGGAGGATGGGACACAACTCTTGAAACCCTGGTGGGTTGGCAGTCTTGGCGAGAGTGGGCTCTGCTGACCCAGAAGATGACCAAAATGCTCCTTTTTTGAGCATGAATAGCCCACTGCTGCCCTGAACTGCCAAGATCAGTAGTAACAGTAAGTACGTACCTGACATCAGGTGACAGCCACAATTTCATAGTGATGTTACACTGTTTTTTCAGGCAACTGTATGTCAAAGAGAGCTTACAGGAACATACCAGAAGCTGTAACTTTAAACCAGTATATTGGGCTGCTGAGGTTCTTGCTGTTCCCCATAGAGTCAGGACTGTTGAACAAATTGCAAACCCAGGGCAAAAACATTTTTGGCTGCAGCAGCATCAAATGCCAGAGTAAACCTGAGTTATGGAAGGGATTGACATTGCAGGAGCTGTAATAAACTTGTAATAAACTTGACAAATTCAGCAGTGAAACTTCAAGATATTTGGAAGGACAGTGTAGTCTCACCTCCTAATTTATGGTAAATTTTGAGGTTTTACTGAGTGCTCTTACTGTTATTTTTAAAATAAATGTATTTTTTTAAAGTGTAAACATAAGAGCAAGTTCTGCAGGTTCTGAAGACTCCTTTGGCAGTATTTTACTTTGTTAGATGCCCAAGGTGATGTCTACAAGGATTTGACTGTATGCATGCTCAGGACAGGGGCTTGAAGCTCAGTCTCCCTTCTCAGACAGCACCAGTGATGGTTTGAATTCACAGTGTTGAGCTGTTTTACAAGCAGGCAGCTGTTAGAAAAGTTTAAGTGCACATTGCCTTTTCCTCCTCCACAAAGAAAAAGTGAATGAAGACGTCTCGCAGGCTAGGTTTGACTCATGTATTTGACAGTCTTAGACACTTTGGCTCTTGCAGCCCTGGGTCACCTTTCCTGTCTCATTGGTTTAGAGGTTCCAAGGGTCTGATGTATAGTTACTGAATACAGTGCTAGTCCCTGGTGTAGCTTGTAACCACCATGAGCTTCTGGAAGGGGGAAGAAATCTTAAGGTGCCTGCAGTGAACAGGGTAACCTTCTTTTTCAGATTGTTGAATTGGTTGGTCTTTGCCATAGCTAGAAGCATGAGTTGTAATGAGTGGAGGTGTCTGGGATTGTTCAAAGGTGACAAAAGATCTTTTAGATTTAAGACAAAAATCATAGAATAATTTAGATTGAAGGGACCAGCCTCTCCCTCAAAGCAGGACCTATTTCCAAGTTAGAGCCAGTCAAAGATACAATCTCAGTCCATCTGCATGTTTGCAAAATGATGTGAGATCAAAACAAGCTTCAACTTTGACCAGTTTAACTTACAGGACCAGAAATAGGGATAAATCCTTATGCCCAAGGATGACTGAAAGATTATTAGAGTCCTTTTGGGCCCTGTGACCCTAATAGGAAGTGCAGTACATGCAGTGAGGACTGTCGTATTGTTTGAGCCGGGGTAGAAGCAGTAGAGTTTCACGTGTTTTGGGGTTAAGTAATGGATATGCCCAGCAAAAAAACGTATTCACAGAACAGTCTAAGTTGTCTCTTTTCATTTTAGCGAGAATACCCAGCTGGAACCCTGAAGCATCAAGAAAAGATCTCTAAAGTGCTACAAAAAAAGCATGTAGGATTTAGGGAGATAGAGTATTCCAGGTTTCAAAATTACTGGATATCTTTCCTGTTTGATGAAAATACTGATGTAACATCACTGTTTGGACCCTTTCATTTGAAGGTTACTATCTATAATGAGAGATTACAGAATCTAATCTGAATCTACAGATGCTGAGGCTCTGTGTTAGGGAAATAAGCTGTACAGCTACAGATCAAAACACTTGCTACCCAGAATCTGGTGTAGCTCTGTGGAAAATTGGTGGGCTTTGCTGTGTTTGATCAAGGTGAAGCTTATGCTGAAAGATCAACTTAAGATGCTCAGAAACCAGGAGTGCAAGTGAACCCATTTCCTACCTGGACCAAGAAATATGCCATTGCTTCCCAGCATTAGATGAAAAGTATTTTTAGGAGTTCATTTGGAAATGGCATCTTGGGGTTTATCAAGTCTTTTGAGCAGTACATGGGAAGTAGAAGGGAGATTCTTGTGAAACGACAAGGCAGAGATAAAAAATTAAAGCTTAGTATGTTCAACCTCTTTTGAGAAACCCTGGGAAGATCTTTCCTTGGTGCAGTGAAATGAAGGATGCTGAGGTGACCCTCAGAGCATCCTAGATAGTGTTTCAGCCTACAGCAGGAGCCTAAGGTGAAGCTAGTACAAAGTTGATGAGCTTTTCAGAGAAAATGTACATCTGTAGAGTGGACTTCCCACGTGTGTATATCCCTTACATAGCTTTTGTAAAGGTTTGACTGAACAGGGAAGAAGGATGAGAGAATGATGGGAATGAGCTCTGGAAGAATGTGTCTTGTCTCAGAAGGTCCGTAGCCTAAGAAGCCGTGAGGAGATTCTGAAGATGCCAGTGGAAAGATTATCCATCTCCCTTGGCATCTCATACTTAACATGCCACTCACTAGCCCGGTGATTTTGCAATCAGCATTGATGATATGATTTCATACGTGTCATCACTCCAGCAAATGCTGATTTACATTTTACCACTAGGAATAAGTCTTAGAAAGCTGTTGTGTATTTGGATTTCCTGCAGTACTCTCCTGAGTGTAGAAGTACCCATCTTATGGTGCATCAAGGAGTTTTAAGAGGATATGGTCTTGACATCGATGAGTTGTGGCTGTGCAAGTGCAGCAAAAGGAAAATGTACTTAATTACATATTTTAAAAATTTCTGGATGGGAGTAGAAAAAGATCAGATATTTTTCACTTCATGTGTTTGCTGCATTTTTTTAAAGTGGTACAGGATTGTATGATGAGGACACCACTAGAAAGCAAATTCTGAGGGGAAGGGCATATATTATTACTCCATGGAGCTCAGAAAATGGCAGCTGACTCTACTTGCAAGATCTCTGCTACAAGAAAAGGGTAAAACTGCTGTAAGAAGATAGCAACCCAAGCAGAACCTGAACTGCATAAATCAGTGGCTCACCAGTACTTAACATGAGTCACACTGACTCTGAACTGACTTAAAACAAGGAAAAATACTGCGGGTCACAAATATATACGTTAGAAAAAAAGAAAAACATTGTAATTAGCAATACTGAAAGATGCTAAAAAGGTGTATCTAACATTCAAGAAAAGAGTTTAATGTGGAAAATATTAGCACCAGTAACCTTTCTTCCTGTCAGTGGGGTTCATGACTGACATTAGTAAGGTATCTAGGACTGTTGCAGTGGCAATAACTCGTGCCACTGTATTTGCATAGAGGTAGTAACCAGTAACTCAAACCATCCATCTCTTGATAAAATACTCACAAACTTTAATTTAGATTATCAAAGTGAATACAGTTGATCAGAAATGTCAAATTAGCTGGTAAAGAAACATGTCAAGTTGTGTATGAAGATCCCATGCTGTGCTTTATCATCCACAAGGTCATGAGCCCAAAGAGTAGAGCTGAAAAGACCTGGGAGTTTTGTAGGCAGTGAGTGGAGGCAATGGTCTGCTAGAGGGTTAAGTAGGCTGAGGAAAGTGTTCCTATAACTCAGCAACGTATATCAGCCTGGCTGTTCTCTGTGCCCTCTGCTGCTTGTGTGGTCCATGGTGATAACTTCAGATAAGCTGTTACTGTTATGTACAAAGCGAAGAGGGTGATAACCAGGCTGCCTGTGCAGATAGATGGAGAAAAGCTCCAAATGGTGGAAATGAGCAGCCAGATAAAAAGCAGCAAGATCTGAGCTGTAAGTTTCACATTCAAAAGTAGAAGTTTCTTCAAGAAACCACCCAAGTGTGAGAGTGCTAGCACTTGAACTGGAGGATATGGTGTCCTTTGTTACAGAACAGAGGAGAGACTCTCTGGCAGTACAAGGGGGAGCAGACTCCTCTATGACTGTGACCTGCTAGTGATGTCTTTCTGAGGCTTCAGCTGGAATGTTACGACAGCACAAGGAGATGGCAGTGAGATGAAGGATTTATCAAGTGTGCTAAATAAGACATACTACCTCATCTTTAGTATCATTCACAGTTGCCACTATAGTGGGACTACTGGGTGTGCCCCAGTCCGTAGGGATACAACAGCTACAATGACCAAGAGCTTAAGTTGCCTAGCCAGGATAAAGTGCTGGTGGTCTGTCACTGCAGAGGGGGGTCCCACAAAGAACAAGCATTCAAAGGCCTTTGCACAGGACCTTTTCTAGAGTTATCTTCATAGGTATAAATATTTTCACGACTGAGGTTCTCGCTATGCTAGGATACAGCTCCACGCCACGGAAGGTGGCATTGCTGTGGGCATTGCATGTCTCAGCCTGCAGTGACCATCTGGATGCAGATAGACATTAGCTTGGTCACTCTGGGGCATGGCATGTATGCTAATGACTTAGAGTGTCTGTGGGTCTTGGCTGTGTTTCAGAGAGGAATGAAGCTGTAGATTTAAAACCAGTGCCCTGTATTGCAGGAGTTCAGTGAACTACGTGCCTGGCATTTAGTTCAGTTATGTCTTGTTTGTGTGTCTACAGTGATATTCAATGAATTCTTCCGTAAAATAAAGTATAGATAAATACACAGAATTATACAAGAAGGCAAGAAGAAGAGGCTCATGTTTAGACTTGCCATCCTTAATAGTATCCCCTTAAACACAGAGGCTTTCCCTGAGGGAACAAAGCGATGTGACTCTCTAATGGGGAACGTCAGCGCAGCCATTGTCGCTGTGGAGCAGGGCACTACGGGCACCAGCTGCTGCCTCCAGCCGGGCAGCAAGGACACGACGTCTGCATTTTCAGCTATTCTCCTCTACTTCATTCATTTTCATGTGCAAATGGTTTACACTAGGAAGAAAGAGGTGTCTTCATGTTATTGAACAATTAGCAATGGACAAAGAAGTTAAAAAAAAATCTCCCATTTGGGCTGTCTCCCCATAGACCGTATCATTGCTGATGTGAAGCTGTGGTCTTACTTATTCTCTCCAGGGAGTTCAGTATTGTGGCGGGTAGTAAGTCTTATTGTTCCTGTGTTTGAGGAGCCCAAAAGTTTATACATATCTGGAAATTAGACTACCCTCTCCTCTCCAGAAATATTGCGGACATCCTGACAGGAGAGGGTGAAGTTATGTCATGGATGGCATGGGTGAGCCTGCATTGCACCTGACTTGTGTTGCTTTCAAAAGCAGGAGATAAAGGAGGATTATGCTTCTAAGTTGGCTTCCAGAAACTAGAATTTCATCTCTGAGAATCAACTGCTGCAGGTTACTGGTTGCTTTGTTGTTGTTTTTTAGTTGGCTAAAATCTGTCTGTTAGTCCTGCCTTTATTTCAGGAGTTTGGTCTAGAAATACCTTTCAAAAGGAAAGATGCACAACTGTTAAATCCTAAACTTGCATCATAGTTGTTGGGCCATGCTCCTGCTTTCTAGAATCCAGATTCACAGAGTTGGTCTGATTAGATAATTTTGAGGGAGAAAGTGAAGGCAGCCAGTCAAATAATAGCTAAAGTTAGCAGTGGATATAGTAAAAATGAAATATAATAAAAATAAACTTGTGAACAGCAATCTGAGGCATTAAACTATAAAATAATTGGTGGACAAGGTAGTCACGATATGACAAGAAATATTTTAGAACGTTTCAAAAAATCACTTTGTTTTCCAGCATTTCATTTGCTTTCATTCATTGCAAGAAGAATGGAGCTATGAGCAAAAGTAGCAGTAACTTCCTTTTTTCTTCATAAAGTTACTTTTTCCAGTTCCTTATACATGAGCCCAAGGCAAAACTTGGCCTTCGTAGGCTCAAATTTTATCTGATTGCTTCTGTGCAAGTGATTTCACACGAGCTACAGCAGGATGCTAATGTCCAAAATTAAGTCAACAACAAGCAGTTGTCTTATGGTATAAGTCACTGCAATTGAGTTTGAGTATTGACTATTTGCAGCTGGTCATTGTTTCTTTGGGAACAGCATGTTAAGGTGGTTTTGAGCAATGAAAGACTCGTCCTATATAGGTGTTGAAAACCTTTGTTCTGGGTTCTTAAGAGCTTAGGCTGGTGGGATCAGTCTTTTCTGTGATTACTGTTCTCAGAAATAGTACATGATCTCTTACACAGTTTGTCTGTATGTGTCTTTACTTAGGTTTAAATAAAAGTGTGATTTTTTTCTTTAGCAAGGTTAATTAAGATCATACAAAAAAACTTGCACAGTTTCTCATTAGGACTAAATTGAGTTAACAAGGTTTAGGTTTAAAGTTAACTGAAATAAACTTTCTTAGATGAAATAAGAATGTCCATGAACTATATTGTGTCAAAATGTGGGTGCAGGCAGCTGAAGGTACTTGAAAGTAATACTCCTGTAAAAATGCCAACATGGTTTATTGTTTTTGTTTTTAATGTCTTTCATAACACTTCTTGTAGTTCTCAGAAACTCAAAATGAAATATCACCTTGTTTGTTGTGCTCTCGAGTTTCTTAACAAGCATGAATGACCTTTGATAAAGGGTTTGAACTTCACATCTGCCAAAGATGAGCTACAGTTTCTAAGCATATCAAATGAATAACTTTGTTTTCTTTGATCTTATTGCCATCCAGTTGGCCCTTTGGTGATGTTTGTGCAAAGCTAATGATATATATTTGGAGGATGCCAAGAAAGTGGATACTAGTTAGTGTTAATTGCCCTACTCATAGATATGGCCATGCTTCCCTGAGATGCTTGCGTGTGGTAAGGCCTAGGGAGATGTCTATCAATCCATAGCGGCAGAGCATCAAGGCTTCTGAGCGCACAAGGTGAAAAGGGCCTTCTAAAATTTATGAGGGTGTTATCTGTACTGGTTCAGCGCTTAAGCCTTTGTCCAAGGTAGTATAAAAGTTAATCTTTACATCAAAGAGCCGACTGTTCATATTCTGTTCTGGATCTAAATACTAAACTTGAACTGATTTTAAAACTTTTGGGATTTTGACAGAAAGAGAAATTGAACACTAAACATATTTTGCAAGCTGTGGCAAAATCAGGTATGGGCTAGATGGCTGATCTGTGGAGACTGAAATAAGCTGAAGAACAGTTGGAAACCTGAAGGAGGAGGTCAGATCAGCTTCATTCTTGAGCAACAAGAAAATTGAGGAGGTGTGATGAGCTAGAAGAGAGGAGGAAGTCTACAGCATGGAAGATGCTGGAATAGTAAATTCTCGAATTGTGGAGGATTTGGAAAGTGTGAGAGCTGAAATCTCATGTGCTGAATAAGCACCCAGAGTGTGTAGGTGTAAGAGATGAGTAGGATGAGAGAAGCAGTAGCAGGGGCAAATGTGAACAGGTTTGGTGGTAGAATTCTTAATCCTGCCCACCCTTTCTTAAAAGAAGACCTGCTGCCATTCCCATGAAGAAATCAAGAGGTATCCCTAAGATGTAACATGGAAAGGGTGGAATATGCTGGAAGTGCTGTTGAAGTGATTCTATGAGATGAGGCCATTTTAGAAATTGAAAGCAAGACATCAGTCTCCCTTTAATCCAGTATCTAGATGAGAAGGTGGATAGGAGATAAATTGCCATATTAAATGTTATCATGCAGTCCTGGACTACTGTGTGAAAGAGAGTTTATCACGTCTGTGGAGCCAGTTTCCCTGCTCCTGCTTGGGGTGGGAAAATAGGGCAGTGTCTCTAGGACTGGGGTGGCAAAGCTGCAACAACCAATGTGATCCAGGGCTGAGGGGGTTGACACAAATCTTAATTTATTTCCAAATCTTTTCAGTGTTTTTAATGGAGGCAGGCTCGTTTTTCCTTCACTCACTTTCTGATGGCTGCTTTTGTGATTTTCTCTAGGTCTGTCAATCCTGCCTGTAGTCTGTTTTCCTGAAAGCACCAATTAAGTAGACGAGCATTTGCTCTTCCTCCCAGATGGTTCCCTCTTCAATACGGGAAGCAATCTGTGCTGTAACAAAACGGGCAGGAGCCCAAGCTGTAATCTTGTACACAGATCGGTGCAGCCTGCCGTTTGAAGCTGAATTAATCATGGGATGTGAGTTAACACTGTAGCTGGGAGAGAGCAGAGACAGGGTGGAGTGGGAGTGGGGGAGAGGAGAAACTGCCTGGTGCCGTTTTGTTTGAGCCTGGCTTGTTCCTAATCCTGCTAGCCATTCAGCCTTGATGGTAGCAATAAGCCTGAGTACCAGTTGTGCCTTCCCATAGGCTGCCGTGTTATTTTCACCTCCTGTGAAAATAAGGCATTTCCATTTAATTTGCATCTTTTTTCCCCCTTCTCTTTCTCTAATGAACAAGTGAGTACAGCAAATGCCTTTATGCCCTCCTTAGTGATGCCTCACCTCCTTTCAGCTGCATCTACTGTAAGATCCCTTTCAATCCATTGCTTGCTTTGGATCCAGCATCTTGTAATTCAGAGAAAATAACTGAAAGTCTCTGCTTATTGATGAGGTCTCCTGCAGCTTCCAGCTGCTCCACAGGCACTTTTGTTCAGAACTCGGATTTCTGAGCGTAGGCCTATTCACCCATTCGGCATCACCAGTATGGCCCCATGGAGATTTTCCTGATGGATAGTTTTCCCTTTACTCTGAAAAAATCTTGTATTTTCGGAATATGTATTGGGAACTTACTGGACGAGCTGCCTCGATTTTTCTGCCTATTTTTCAGTACTCTAAAGATGACAGTGGAGAAAATCACTGAACATGTCACTGTTTCATGTACTGTATGATCACTTCTAACAGTCAATGTTTCAAGTTGTCCCTGGAAGCTTAGTCATTACAGTCCTCAGCTGTAAAAAGCACGATGCTCTCCTTTCTGTAACAGCTTGTACAACATGCCAGGTAGGTTGCCTGAGCATAAAAAGGTGCACTGGGTTAATTCAGTAAATATGAAAAAGACCATTTCTCAATCTTTGGTGGACAGAACAGGTTTAGAGAGGTTGGTCTGCTACAGAGAAGGATTAGCTAGGTCTCTGGCATGAACAAGTCGAAGTGTCTATAGATAGACAAAAGATATGTATGGATTTTCAATTAACAGATAGACACTGAGTATTTTGAAAATGGATATAAATCTGTTTTGAAGCTAAAAGATTTACTCTTTTTTGACAGAATCCCTGAAATGATAAGAAGATGAAAACAAGCCTGTCCTCCTGGAGAAGGGAAGCAAACAGACAGCTAGAGAAAATAGTTATTGTTATCTATGACATGGCCTTCAGTTATTTGGTTTGAAGCAGTCTATCATATTTTTATCTTGAACCTGTTGTTTTTTAGTTTGTTGCCAGTGACTGACTCCCAGTACTGCACACGGTTTGGCTGATTGGGCTTAATGTGATGTATAGTACCTCTCAGACACCAGTTACTCATTTTGTCCACTACAGACACATCTGGCTGTTCTTCAGGCTCTGGCACTTGCTATGGCCACTCTGATATGTGTAGTTATAGTTCATGACTTTTTCTTCAGAAATAGTTTGGTGAATTACTTTGTTAAGTACCTGATTTTGAGAGGAGACTTTTCATCAAGTCCTGTTAGATAGTTTTCTGCTCAGTGGGACTTTCTGGTCTCCGAGTGGACTGACAAGTGTCATCTTTAACAGATAAGAAAGAGAATTTGGCTCTTCAGCTACAGCTTCACAGCTTCACCCCAATCCATCTCTGCAGAACAGAGTTTACAGAATCACAGAATGATAGGGGTTGGAAGGGATCTCTGGAGATCCTCTACTCCAAGCCCACTGCCAGAGCAGGTTCACCTATAGCAGGCTGCACAGGACAGCATCCAGGCAGGTTTTGAAAGTCTCCAGAGATGGAGACTCTACTACCTCTCTGGGCAGCCTGTTCCAGTGCTCTGCCACCCTCAAAGTAAAGAAGTTCCTCCTAATGTTTAGATGGAATTTGCTATGTTCAAGTTTGTGCCATTATGTCTTGTCCTGTCACTGGGCACCATTGAAAAGAGCCTGCCCCATCCTCCTGACACCCACTCTTTACATATTTGTAAGCATTAATAAGATCCCTACTCAGTCTTCTCTCCTCTAGGCTAAAAAGCCCCAAGTCCCTCAGTCTTTCTTCATAGGAGAGATGTTCTAGTCCCCTAATCATCTTTGTAGCCCTTTGCTGTATCACTATTTTCAGCTGCTTCGAGCAAGATTTAAAAGTTATTTAGCAGCAAGTGCCTGTGGGGAGTGGAAGGCAGCTGCCCTGCCTGCAGAGCAACACTTGCTTAAAGCAATGGCAGAATTTTCTGTCATAGTTATTTATACCCTTATTTTGTTTTCTCTAGTTGTGTTTGTGGAAGTTACTGGGTAAAAGAATAAGAGCACTTGTATGTGC
The DNA here is from genome assembly GCA_013401335.1 of Brachypteracias leptosomus. Classification (NCBI taxonomy): domain Eukaryota; kingdom Metazoa; phylum Chordata; class Aves; order Coraciiformes; family Brachypteraciidae; genus Brachypteracias; species Brachypteracias leptosomus. The sequence continues at coordinate 76,280 of VYZX01006265.1, forward strand.
TCTTATTATATGTTATAAAAATTATAGACATGCGTACAATGTTTATTACATTTAGCCTGTATATAATAAAGAAGCTGTATGTTACCATTTTACGTTACATCCTCCTTCGGGAAGCAGGCTGGCTGTCAGTTGTGGGTTTGAGGGTTTCTGCGTCAACTTTAATGTTGGGATATAAAGAGAGGAACTGTATCAGGCTATGAAATGTAATGAATTTGTAACCGAAAACAGCAACTTTAAAATGCGGTAATTTCCCAAACATTTTAGTCATATTCCAATCAAATTTTACATATAATCAGCCAGTGGATGTTTCCTTTGCTGAATTCCACTTTGATTCTTAGTACCATTTCAGATTGAAGGAAAACAGTGGTTTCGTCACTAATTTGATCCTATTATTTGAAATAAAATAGTAAGTTACAAAAAGAATCTATTTCAAAATTGGCTGATAGTTTTAAATCATTACTTTTAAAAAAATATTTTTCATTCCTTAATATTTCATCTGGCTATAAATGTGACATCAGTCTAGACTGATACTTGAACACTTCAATTACAGTTTTTCAGCACGCCTTAACTTTTATTCTATTACCATTAGGCATAATGCTGGGAAACACTGATGTCAGAGAGCTGAGCCAGGGTAAAAGACTTACCTTCTGAATAAAAGTTACTAATGAGATAACAAATGTCTATCAAAGCATTCAGATAATTACATCTTCTCCTGTGGGCTAGTAGTGCTGAGGCTGAGCAACTAGATTTATCATTGAAATAATGTCTCATATTTTGATGGCCCAAGCTGAGGTCATTTTGCCACACTTACATAGGTGACCTGTAGGCTTGTTTTGTTGCTGCATTGTCCTTCTCTAGGACCAGGATGCTCTGGGACAGGGACCTTACTACATGGAGTCTTGAAGTGTTACCCTTTAGCCTTTCCTGGTGTTTGCCCACATCTTTCTTCAGGCTTGAGGATTGTATACAAGATGATTCTCTTGGGTGAGAGTCTTCAGTATCAAGTTGTATTCAGAAGGAATATAACATTTTTGGTCTTTTTGAGTGATTCAGGATGTGCTCTCAAAAGTACACACTGTATATATTTGTACGTTATATAGGTGCTTTTTAGTAGCAATATCAACCCATTTTTGTTGGTGGGTGGGGTGGCTGAATAATGCAAGACATGAAGGAGTTGTTTGGAGCTCATATGCCTAAATGAGCCATCTAGAGTCATTTCAGATGCCCTAGAACTTGCTTCACCTGGCCTCCAGCTGTTGGTCCCTGGGGGTATTCTGCCTGTGCCTCATGTCAGTGTATCAGCTGCCCTGTGCTCTCAAACAGCTTTGAATGCACATGCCTAGACAACCAAACCAAGCTCTTTTCGTCATCAGGGGTTGTCATTTATGTAATCCTAAAGGGATCTAGTCAAGTTAAGTGATGTGGGAATCTCACATTCCTGAGTAACTGCAGGGTTTTTCCAGGATATTTTTGGTTTTGTTTTGAGCAGTAGAGAGTAAAAGTTGCAATGATGATGATAAACTTGGACTCTGGCAAGGAGCACGTGTCAACTGTTGCCGTGATTAATGCCGTCTGCTCAGCAGCACGGGCGCGGGGCTCAGGGAACATGCTGTACTCGAATTATCTGGCTTAGAAATGCCCTCCACTTGCCATCTGCAAGCAGGGACAGACAGAAGACAAACATTTCTTCCCCTAAATATGAGACTTGTTATAGCTTAGTTGCTTGGCAATCCACTTGACTGTAAAATAAGCAGACTATTAAGCAATGCTACTGGTTTCCTTCCTTCTATGGCTTTGCGGGATATACTGTGCTCTTTGTACCGTTACAGCCTTTGCAACCATCTGTTTGACTGCAGTGGGAGATAGGACCTGCTGCCACGGGCCTGTCTTTGGAGGAGAGAAAGTCACGGCATTTTCAGGTGTTCCTCATGTTAGTTCTTCCTGTATGACACTGCATTTCTAGTCCTACCACTTCCCTTTCTCCTTTTAAGCTTATTGGCAACATCTCTTGCTGCAATCTATAATTACACTCGGCACTGGGAGAAGGGGAAACCCTGAGCACAGCAACTGACTGTGCCTTCCCCATAGGTATTCAGAGTCATGTATTAATGTAATGACACTTCTAGATTCCTTCATAATTTATTTCCACCTGATCCAAAGCACATTCTTCTTCCTCAACCCTGTGCAGATTAAGCTGTAACTCCACCTCCTCCCTTGGTGAGGAAAAACAGAATCAGCTACTGTCAATAGAAAATGTCAGTTTCCATACTGGGTTATATTTATATAATATATAAATATACACTTATATAGCATATGAATATTTATAATTTTTATATATATTCATTTATATTTACGTGGCTATCCTGTGATTGAAGTGGTGTCATCCATGTGCAAAACCTTGACAATTCCCTGAAAGAGGCAAGCATATTTTTGATCCTAAGTAGATAGCTGTACTTACTGTGATCAAAATAATAGCAGTCATTATTAATAATTATTAATAGATATGGCTACTAGTAATAGCTCTGAATAATACTAATAAAATACAAATAAAAGATTCCCAATTGTGATCAAGGTTTGCCCCAGGGCCACTGGAACAAAGCTCTTTTGAAAATCTGGTTTTATGTGTGTTGAAGGTTCTGGTTCTGGTTTTATGTGTGTTCAGGTTCTGGCATACTTTATCTTTATATGCTCTTTTCCTACTGTTCAATATAGTAAGTGTCCAAAGCATAATAATTTAACCAGTAGCTATAAGGAAAAGGAACAGAATAGACAATTTCTAGATGCAGCTAACTACAGGATAAAGAATGACAGTCTCATGTGGTGCAAATTCACAGTACATTCTTGTATATTTGACTTTTAGAGTTGAAAACTTGGTTTAATCTTGGTCTTTTCATATCATGTCATTTGACTTTCCCATCCAATGAGCCCTGAAATATACTTACAGTCACTGCAGGAAGTACTAATGAAAAAGCATTCAAATGTGGGAATTAATAGAACTGTGGTTAGCTAATGACTGCAGGACATGCAAATTTGAGTGGGTCAATATCTTGAATCTCTCCATAGTAGTGGGGAAGCCCCCCAGTTTGGTACTGAGCCTACTGATGAGTATGTACAGAAGTCCAGGCCATCTGAAGTCTGATGTTCTGGTCCAGCAGTGCATGGGAGCAGGCTGCTGTGGTTGCACTTTAGGATAGAAAGCTGAAGAGTCTTGAAAATATAGATTAGAGTAGGGGGTTTCTGAACGGCAAAACACCTTTTCAGATATTAAGCCAGCTCTGTAGAACCAGCAGTTAGATAGACACGATTATCTCCATTAAATACAAAGTCCATATAATTCACACACATGCTTCTATTGCATAATATGTATTGCATACATTAAATTTACATACAAAATTAGTTTTGTTTCTACTTGCTTCAGTGTAATTCTCTTTAATACCAGAAACAGATTTACTGTCAGAAAAGGGGAAATGCAGGCATGCTCACTGTCTACACATAGAAAATGCACAGAGTCCTATATTAAACAGAATTATAGATCTCACTTTTCAAAGAAACCCAGCTTTAATGAAAACTGTCAGATGCCAATCGTATAAACATGCTTTGATGCCTTTAAAATGGTAAATCATTATTTTTCCAGAGGGGAAAAGCATATATAGAACAGAAATTTTAATTATGCCTGAGCAGACTGAAAGTTTTTAACATTTCAAATAAATATGGATGTGACATTTTATCTGAGTTCTTTTATGATTTTGGGTACAGGCCTTATTAGATTCAGCTCCTGTTCATGGCATTCAACATACAGAAGTATATTTAGCTCAAAAAAGATAAAGATGGGAGTCTAATTTAAAGGTTGAAGGACAAACTGAATCAGAAGGGGTTCATCACTTAAAGGGAGATAAGTTTTCCCTGTGAAGGGCATGTCTATATTGTGCAGCAGAGAGCTTCAAGTGATCTAGTGGGGTAGTACCAAAGCAATATTGTTCTTCAGCACTGGGCTCCAGCTAATCTGTCAAGCTGCTTAATAGGGCTTTGCTGTGGTCTTGGATGAAAATTAGCATCTTACATGACATTGTCCTGCGGCATCACACAGGGCTTCTGAAGCAGGAAGATGTCGTTCAGGGTGCTATGTAACACACCTTGCTGTAGAGTTTACATATTCTCTCCATCTTTTACAGTGTTAGGTTTGTTCAGATCCATGCTAAATTTATGTTGAAGGATTTTGTTGTTGTTGTTGTTGTTGTTGTTAGAGGGGTTGTGTGATGAAAGTTGGGTTTTGGCTTTTCCTTTTCTACAAGTAAATGTTTAACCATGGACAAACCCCCTGCTGTTTTTCTAAACCAGCTCTCAGTGATATTTTTTAAATCTCGTTTTATTGGGCACTTTATCTAAGACCTTTCAAAGGATCCTACTGAAGAGGTGCTCTGTTCCTCAAATTAAAAGTTTCTAAAGTGCCTTAATTTAAAACTCAAAAATTGTAAGATATTTTCAAAACTATTAATCTATTTGCTCCTTAAAGTCCTTCTGAGAAACATTTTATCATCAAAATATGCTGATAATTTGCTTATTAGCAAATTAGTTGATTTTAATCTAATTTGCATATGTTTAAACTGCCACACAATTATAAATGGAATAAACATTTGGAAATATTGGATAAACCTGCATTATTTTATTCCTTCCATAGACAGAAATTCTGCTTATATCAGTACACTGAGTGAGGAACCAGACCTCTCAAATTCTAACAAGTGGTCTTAATCTAACATTTCATATTTTTGGTTGCTGTTGTTGCTCTTACCTGTAGTTCACTCAAAATCAATATACTTCTCAGTAGCATATAGACACAGACATTATTTGGGGACAGACTTTTTAGCAGGGCCTGTTGCAATAGAACAAGAGATAATGACTTTAAACTAAAGGAGGGTAGATTTACACTAGATATAAGGAAGAAATCTTTTAACAGTGGGGGTGGTAAAACACTAGCCAGGGCTGCCCAGTGAGGTGGTAGATGCCCCATACCTGGAAACATTCAAGGCGAGGTTGGCCGGGGCTCTGAGCAGCCTGACCTAGTTGAAGATGTCCCTGCTCATTGCAGGGGGTTTGGACTAGATGACCTTTAAAGGTCCCTTCCAACTCAAACTAGTGTACGATTCTGTGATTATTTTTAACTAAAAGAGGTATAACCTTCAAATATATTTTGTCAGGGTCAAGAAAGTCTCCAAATTATTTCATCTGTATCTCTCAGAGCTCCTCTACAAAACGTATGGAAAATCAGGCTATTCTTCATGGGAGGAAATTTCCATAAAGGAAAATAGGCTTAAACCAGAAGCTCTGATCAACCATGAGAAACATCATTGCATTAAGCATCTCTTCTGAAGGAGATGTGAAGGTGTTCGTACTCTAGTCACCCAGGCTGTTATCCAGAAAGATGTAAGGAAATATAAAATTAAGTTCCGAAGGTGAGAAACAGCCTTGGGAAATAAAGCATCTGCCTCCAATCTATTTGTAGTGCTAACATCCCACATAGAGGTTGGCAGGAAGATTCTAGCTTGCAGTAAGGGGAATATTGGAGGAAAGTACTAGGAGATAAACCTATCGGATGTGGTTACAGTGCTATGGTTGCAGGACTCTGTAAAATACATTGGCTTTCTAAGCTTTTTTGCAAAGGCACCTTGATACATTGTTTTCCAGCATATGCTGAATAGAACAACAGCTAAATACATAAGCAAACACAACTCAAGCTTTCTGTGCTCTAAATAAAGGTATCTCTCTCCTCCATTAAAGATCCCATATCAAAAGACCACTTTTCCTAGTTTGTTTGCTCAGGTAAGAGATGTCTAAGTGATCACAACAGCCTGTCTGTGAACTTGTGCAGAAGATAGCTGTTTGAATGTCTCCCGAGGTCTCTTTCTGACACCCTAAGTAGGGTGGGGATGGACATTTCCATAGGAGTTTCATCATGAAGCAAAGCTTCTGGGCTGCCCTGTGAGCTCAAAAATCCCTGTGGGATACTGGATTTGGACCTAAATGGCTGTGCAAAATGCACCAGGGAATTGGGAAATTCCTGCTTTTTCAGCAGAACTGAGAAGACTTGAAGCATTCTTAACACATAACTTTGGCTTCATGTTTGGTATTACTCTTAAGAGGAAAGTGAATCAGCAAAGCTTTAGGTATGAGGCTTCAGGATAAAGCAGAGAGCTTTTTGTTAGTTGTTGTGAATCATTTGTGGATTCTTATTGGCATTGAAGAGCAGTAATCAATATGTGGTGCTTTCCCAGTATGTTACAGAGAAGGTACAGAAATGACTGTACAGGATACCTGGGCTCACTTCTAACCAACCGCCCTTAGCCAGCAGCAAGTGTCAGAGTTGAAGAGGATGAAGGTGTCATCCCCTGAGGGTAACAAGGGGAGCTAAGTAGCTTTCCTTTCACTAAAGCAGTATTGTGGACAGTCAGTATCAAGAGTCTTGTCACCACTAGATTGGACAGCATCAAGAAGGTAGATGATGGAAATGGAAGGCAAAGTGAAAATGATAACCCAACTAATGAACCAGCTGTGGCTATCTTGTTTTCTCTGCCATTCCCTCACTGAGACATGCATGTTCTTACATTCACAACCGTATAACAAAAATCTATGTAAAAAATTCATAACAATTGTATAGGGAAAAAAAAGAGTGCCCAAAAGGCTGCAGAAGAATGGTCTTCCTGTGGTGGCATGAGAGTACTTCCTTTAAACAAGGAGCTCTTGTATCTCCAGTAAGATTCTTTGGAAAAGCCCCTGCAGTGACTGTCTTATTCCCAGCATCTGCAGCATGACAGGTATTCAGAAAAGGCCAGGAATACAGAGAACAGTAGTCAATCATGGAAATTTTCATTCTTTAACAACTATTTCATCAGTAAAAGATTCTTGTGATGCAGAGTGTATTAACACCAAACAGAATGAACTGAGCAGACGTACAAAATAATGAAATCAGCCCTGAAACAGATGGGTTTTGTCTATCAGGTCTATCTTTCTGGGTACTCTTAAGATCATTATTGCCTAGAAATAGGGCCCACATGATGCTTTCTTCTGTTCTATGTATATGACTGTTAATCATAACCAGTGTACAAGCAAAAAGATATCATCCAAGAACTCTGCATTCTGCTACAACTACTTAATTATCCCCCTGCATAACTTACTGCTATAATGATGACAACCTTCTGGAGGCAAAATTAGCAAAATGTCTTTATCTAGATGAGATTTCTGTGGAGTTGTTAACCCTACCAGGGAAATGGCAGAGGCATCAGATTGCTAGGGTGAAATCTTGGTCCTGCTAATGCTAGCAGCAAAACTTCCCCTGGCTTCTAGGTGGGTAGATGGATTTCCCCTGTGACTCCCTTTTGAGATCAGCCATGGACTCTGTGTTTACTAGGGCTTCTCTGTATTTGTTTCCCCTTCTAAAATGTGGATTTGATGCACACTCTGTTTAGTAATGCAGTTTGAGATCTACAATGGAAAGGACACCAAAGTGCTAAATATATTTACTAGAAGGGATAATCTTACACCAATTTTTACCATTGGACAAAACAAATAAGCTTCCAGGCACGCAAGCCCATTCTGAAACAGAAGTCATATCACTTATTCTGGCTTCTTCTTCGTCTGAGTTATAGAGACTTTCTTTTAGACATCCAATTTTGGTATCTTCTATATTGTGGTAGCAGAGCTTTTATGGTTGTGACAGCCTGAAGACAGAAATGAGGTTGAGATCTGGAAGAATTAGTAATCTCTTGGAAGGATGGTGGAAAATACAGTAAAAGATCTGAATTTAATTGGAAAAAGCCATTTGGAAAAGATTACAGTCATATCACTAACTCTTTACCAAATGTCATTCAGTTCATTCACATACTGAGATCTGTTTAGCTTTTTCCTGGATTTGTCCTTTTTACGTGGTCAAAATAACATACCAAAAATGGAGATATGATGGCAAATTGCAAAGGATTATAAATGTACTTAGTATGAGCAAAATGAGTAATTAGGTGAACATCTGTACCTGCTTTTAGTCCTGTCTCATGATAGACAATCACTAATATGCATGCTGCAGACAACATACTTTGCATTCTGTTTTTTCATCAGTATTTTATGTTGTATTGTGCAGTGACCAAAAAAACCAACAACAAAACAGCAATTGAAGTGCTCTGGCCATTCCCTGGAGTCCCAGATTCCCTTGCATTTCTGCACGTGTGATTCATTAATAAAGTCTGGAAGTTATTCTTCTATTAGTTATATATTAGAAAGTACCATTATTATACTGCACTTCAGCAGCTGCAAATAATCCCACCTTAGAAAGTGGCTTCGGACCAGACTAGAAATCTAAAAATAGAACATCAGGGTGAATGCCGAGAAAGGACAACCAGAGTTTTGGGGTGCACTTCTCAGTCCCTTTAGCTCTGATCATGTCAGTTTGAAAATTGGCACAGTATTAAACTGTTTTTGCAGAGTCTTAATTTCTGTTTGCTGCACGCTTTGAGCATTGTGACAAAAGATGCAAATGCAAAAGATGTTGGTTTTTAAAATTAAAAAAAATCTTGATCAAAATTATGACTATGCTCATTCGTTACAGGCTTTCACAATATAAATTGAAAAGAGTATGTAAAAATAGGTAACAAGTCTAGTTTGTGGAAAGATTTTTTTCATTTATTGTGATATGAAAATAGAGAAAGTATCTTGTTGAAAACATTCATCTGGAAGAGGTTACAGACAAACAGATTGGGGAAAAAAATAGCATTAATAAGATAGGTTACCTTCTTCATTTAATATCAGGAGTTCCCAACACAATCTTTTTCTGTTCACTGGGACAAAAAGAAATAAATTATTTTAGGCTGACAATGTCCCTTTGCTTTGAAACAGGACAGTAAATTATCCCATTTTTTATGTTTCAGAAAAAGAGGGGGGAAAATGCTGCCCAAGGTCATGAGCCTAAAAACCACTGAGCAATGGCAGTGGATAACTTGCATGTATTGCTGGGTGTAGAGCTGCCCTGAAGGTTTCACTTCTGGAGCAGGCGGCTTTGGAGCAGTTCTTGAGCTGAGTCAACCAACCAAAATCTAATGAAACCCCTCAACTGAAATAATAGTATAGGTAAGTGCTTGGTGCTGTGCACAGAGGCTTAGAGGCTGAGCTGCTGGTACCATTAACTGGAGATGGAAAGCTAAATCTCTGGGCTGGAAATCTTCTCCTTGGAGGCCATATTAAACATAGATTAGTTGGGAAACTGCCTGGAGAGTCTGTGGCTCAGCATCACATGAAAGTGAGAAGTGGATGAAGGGGAAGGAGCTGGAGGAAGAAGAAAAAAATACAAGAAGTTAATTTGGGGGTTTCTAATATATATTTTAACAAGTACTCCTTTGGCATTAGAATGTGGGTTATAATAGATCCTACTGTTTTACTCTTTGAATCATGAGTCAGAAATGAAGTTACACAAGGTGCAGCGCGTGTGATTGACGACATGAACTCTTGCCATGCTGTCGTGTTTGCCCCGAGCAGTGAATACTGATACCTGCAGCTACACCTCCATCCCTGGGAGCTCCCCCCACAGAAAGCCACTAGGCCTGGGGCAAGATACTGTGCAGCGTATGATAAGGGAGCAGGGTTGGACATGGAGAACCTTCAGCACTGAACTGCCTTTAATCTTTCTCAATTCTTTCTAATGGAAGAAGGAGCACCCTGGCTCTCTGGTTCCCTTGTACTGCACCGCAGGAGCTGACTCTGTCAGGACTGGGTAGGAAATGACAGTACCTGCAGGAATTTAACACGCATTTGTGAATCTAGGAAAAGTGGGCAAAAATAAGGCACATGCCTTTTCAAACATACAGAGAGAAGCAAAGGTAAATAGAAGGTAAATTCGGATTTCTGCATCTACAGGGTTTGGGGTCCAGGGCACTGTAACCCATTGCCATGAGGCTGGGCACCCCTACACCGCTCCTCTCACCGGCTGTGCCACCTGGACAGCATCATTCCCATTAAAGGACCTTGTCCAGGAAGGGCCTGTGATGTCCCTGGCCTGGGCTTGGCAGATAGTACATGGCAACATTTTCATTTTCTGATTTCAGCTTCTCAGGGCTCCCTTTCAAAGCGGGATTCAGTTGTACAGAGGCAATGCTGCCCCAAAATGAAAGGGGCAGTCACTGCTGCCTCCCTGGGTTGTCCTCATGTATGAGCAGGGTGGCCTCCATAATCCCCCGTGCCTTTATCCCACCCACCAGTACAGAAATCAATCATAGACTCTTGCAATATTGCAATTGAGTCATGGTAGTGACACAGTATCTTTTTCTTTTTTCAACAGGATAATTATTTTCCTTCTAAGTTAAAGGAACTATTTCATTCTTCCTTTAAATAAAATAAGTGGCTGTTATTTCCTGGTCATCTCCACTTGTCCTTCAAATCTGTTCATCAGCCACTTTTTCTTAAATTTCTTCCATCTTTTCAGCTGAACTACAGTGAAATCTGATTTTAGGAAAAGCTTTGCAAAATTATTTACTGAGAAAAAAAAATTGCTTTGTGTCAGTGGGAATTTTGACTTGAGTTTTTTCCCATCTGCATTCTATATGCTTTTGGCCCATGGTTGTTTACTATATGATTAGATTGTGTAAGGAAAAGTGGCAACTTATGTAGAGCTCTTCAGAAATGGGTGGTATCTATTCCTGGCAGAAAAGACATAAACAGAAGTTTTGCACCCTGGTTCCTTCTCCTTTCTGAGGTCGTTCCCAATGTATGCGGATGGGATGGAAGAGGAGGATATACCTACTCTGCTTTTTTCAAATGACATTACAAATTGAAACTAAATTGAGCCAGATGAGTGAGAATGAATAATTTACAAGTTGAAGAGGAAGGAGCTGCAATGGAGGCAAGCAAGTGGATGCACATCACAGAAATGAAGGCAAGAAGAAGCTTTAAAACTACTGCAGCATGGGAGAAAGTAAAAATGGCCTTGTGAGCTGGAAGCTGGTGTGCTAGAAAAATGAACTTTAAAACTTCAGCTGTGCCCTGAAGAGATGGAGGCACAAATAGTTCAGTCCTTAAAACCCACACAACCACCTCTGGTAATCTGATGTATGGAGAGCACTTTGCTTTCCACTGATGCTGGCCTCCAGAAAAAATCCTCAATGAGCCCATCTGCTAGCAGAGCCTCTGTGTTTTCATTGTCAGCTCTGTGGAGTGCTCCTGGTGATAAACATTTCAAAGAAAGGGAGTATAACTGTGGTGAGAAAAATTTCTGTCTGCTCAGATCCAAACAGAGAAAGCAGCAGTGGCCTACACAGAAAGAAAATGATACAGTTAATGACAGTCAACAGAGAATCCCAGGCTTGGTTTATTTTATTTCTTGATGTTACTTTCTTTTTTTTCTGCTTATTCAATCTTTAAGGATTTGGCAGAAATTGCTTGGTTCCACATGAAATAAATGTGAAACTGCAGGGTAAAAATTCTTTTTCTGCTTTTCAGCTCTGTTGAAGGCAAGCTGCACTGCTTGGTATCAGTGTGCTTTGCATGCCAGGGAGGTTCTCCAGCCCCTGAGCACATCCTGGGCCACTTCAGTGAAGAGGCCTCTCCTTAACCACTCCTCGGGGACTTGTTTTCAAACACCCAAACAGCACGCTGTAACTCAGAAGGGTGTGCTTCAATTATTCATTTGAATTTTTTTGCTACGTGTTTACTTGTGATTTTGCTTCAGTGATGCTCATCCAGCATTGCTTCTTCTATAGCATTTGCCTGCATTTCCCAAAACTTCAGCATGGTAAAAATGTCAGCTACAGTTTATGGCACTTCAGTTCTCCTGACGTGTATCCATGCAGTCGGTGTTTTCTGGCAGCTGAGCAGCCTTGACAGCAGTGGGACTGGCAGATGGGGCAAAGAGAGCTTTGTGTTTCTAAACAATGTCTTCTCGCCTTCCTTTTCTGCTTTACCTCAGAGGAGCAATCAAGCATAGGATTAAAAATGTTTCCTTGTTTTTGGAAAGCAAGAAGAGCAACATACTTCATATCTCAGCAAATAACACTGCAATTCATCTGCCTCGCAAATTTCAAATAGCTCTCATTTGAGACTAACTAATCTCTGAAGGATTTACCTATTTGGCAGTATTAAATTAACTTGGGAAAACTCCAGAAAAAAAAAAACCAGCTTTAGGGAAAAGGTAATGACTCGGTGGCATTCAGTTAATTATCCAAATTACGAGTGTACTTCATGAGCAACGAACCCGGAGTCGTTTCCTCAGGAGTCTTACTTCTCAGCAAAAGGAAACCACTGCTTTGGGGAAGTCTAAAAACCTATTATAACAATCCAATTCAAGAGGTGCACTTTTTTCCACAAAGCCACGTTCATATCTTCCAGGTAAAAGAAGACTGGATCTATTTATTTAATCTGAAAATTTAATGACCTCAAGGCAAAGGGCTTGTTAATGGGAAAAAAAAAATCTTGGTTTTGAAAAACAGTGAAATATTTTTTTTAGTGTTACGCTTCACTGAGAAAATGGTGAATGCTTTTGAGAAAGAGTTAATGCAATATTTCTTTATCGGTGCATTCATGCAGAAATGAACAAATCTTGCGCCACTTCACATCAGCCAAATAGATCTTTTAATACTGCTATGAAATGGTAACATCTCTTGATACCATTTCAAGCTTGCAGACCTATTGGCATCTCCTGCCTTTGGCTTCTGCTGCCAGGATCAACTCTGGGCTTGGCTTTGCTGGCAAGCCGCAGCACGTATCCGGGCATCACACTGTTTCCTTCAGGCAGTGATGCCTTAACAAGCCCAGGTGGTTTTCCTTAATGCCCCTGATTGATTCCTGTTTTCAGAATTTGGGATCTTTCTGTTTAGTGGCTGCTCTTCACCTTGTAAATATTAATTGCATAATATGAAAAAGAGCTCTTCAAGGGACCCTTTCCTTGATAGTGCTAATTTGCTGGAGCTCAGAGAAACCTCCTTTGGGGATCTATTTTTCTTTCTGAAAAGCCAAATACAGGGAAACCCAAACCCAACACAGTAGATTATATGTAGCCTTCACTTTTTCTGCTGTCGGGGGTTTTTAAGACTGAAAAGCTGCATTAGTTTCTTGTTCTAATCACCTTTACATACCCTCTCATGCTCTACTTCATCTTCCAAACACTTTATATAATGAAAGCAGGCAAGTCTGCTTCATGGACCACTGTAGCTTAGACTACTGTGCTGTCTGGGACAGGCTGGACTGAGATCAAGTCTACTGTAAAGCATTAAATGAAATACCTTTCTTTGAATAGAATCGATTATTTTCTGTAATGCCTTTTTGTTTGGGAGGATGATAGTACCAGAAACAGCCCTTGGAAAAGACCAGAACAATTCAGTTTGCTGGTGTCTTAGAAAGCTACTATATATAAGTGAAGAAACCAACAGGGGGTCTATAAATGAGTGCAAAGATCTCTGCTGCTTCTGCACACAAAACATTACTTAGGTCTCTTCCCAAAGTACAGGCAGGGAGCCCAAGCCCCAAAACACTGCATTGAAAGACTCGCAGGCAAGCCAGCCTTGAAGCTGGGAGCAGAAGCCAAACTTTATTGCAAATTCCATGTTGCTCCGGTATTATATATCCCTAAGTGCATCTCCCTAATGAGCACGTCTAGCCAGAAAGTCAGCTGCCCTGCTCTCCGTGGTATTTCGTGCTTGGAATAATGAGCATCAAGGGTTTTGTTGGTCATTTAAATGCCACTATTCCAAGCACTTAAACACACTTAGCAGGTTCCGAATCTCTCTGTTTTTGAGCCAAGTGGCATTTTGAAAAGCATTAAGTTAAGTAGCCTCCTACAATAATTTTGCATTCCCTCTTTGAGCTTTCTGTACCAGAGCCCACTTTGAATCTATCGCTGTATTGATTTTGGTATTCTGCCATTCTCAAAAGTTTTCTTCTGGATTTTTCTGCTGAAGCAGTTGCTCATTCAGATGTGTGTGTTCAGAGAGGAATCAGCTCCATGTGCCACACATTTGGAGATCGCTTTCCTATTGCTCTTCCTCAAGGGCCAGACAGGAAGCTAGTTCCTAACCACATGTGTAGGGAAATCTAGGAGTGAATGTGAGGTCTCGTGGTTGTTGAATCTTTTTTCTAGTATTCTCCCTCCTGAAAAAAATCCAGAAACTTTTGCTACTGCATTAAGAGAAAAATCAATAAACTTTAGTTTCAAAGACAATTTTTCCAGGGCAGTCTGAGTAGGTCAACTTAAAGGACAACATATAAAAATCCCAATGCAGTGATTATCATATTTAACCACTAGTATCTGGGGATAAACATAACCATGGTTACTAGTCCTAGATGTACTAACATGAACAGAAGAGGAACAAGCAGATGCAAGAAAACCACAGCATTTTGACAAGCTGTTTTTGCAGCATGGCCTCCTTCAGTCACCAGGTGCAGTGTGAAGTAAAATTCAGTCACGTTCAGAAATGAGTACAGGCAACAGTCACCAGGTTTGCTCAGTGCTCAGGTCTTACCAGCCCTTGGAGAATGGAAAACTGAGCTCCTGAGGTTCATCTCACCTTGGTGACTCACTGACTGCCTGACCAAACTTTCAAAACCAGTTTGTAATTGCAGATACTCCATTTGAACCATCTTGGCCTGATTTTTGAGGAAACTAAAGTTTCCATACCTCAGGTCAGAGTCCCTCAAAGTGGGGAACTTGCAAAGAGGATCTTCAGCCATTACCTACCTATGTTTTGAGACCCCAATGTGCATGATGCAGTGGAAGGGAAGTGCAGCATTGATGACCAGCTATGCTTCCAGCATGCCCTCCCTTTAGCTCAACATCTTTATCACAGGGATGCGCACAAAAACCAGTGCAAAACCCAAAAACATAGCCTGCTAATCACGAAGAGAAATACTCTTTTTTTTTTAAGCTGTTTTCTTCATCCTGGTATCTGAAATCCAGTTATAGTTTGATATGGCATGATATGCAGAGTGCTTTCCTAGAGTTATTTACTAAAAGGTGGGGATGCATTCTACAGCCGCTTGATGTCCACCTGGAGAATTCAGACAGGCAAATGGGTATTTACTTTCACAGGTTTCCGGGCTGGACCTAAACGTGGGGTTTCCAAACACAGCTAAATGTTTTACCTAGACTTTGAATTTTCAAGTTAGAGCCAATACAGTATCTGACTGGGTCAACAACAGAGCTGAGAAGACAGGTTATAGTCAGCCCTGTGGTGGTGTTATTTCTCATGCAAACTTCTCGCTTACCAGATATGTGTTGTTTGGCTCCTTTGTCTTGCATTTTTCAGTTCTTTCTCCTCGTTGTTTGGCTTTGGAGGAAAAGAGACCTGACAGTAGCTGGTGGGTAACACAGAGTGCTGGGGTTAGTGTATTTGTGTGGTGTTCCTGGGCAGCTGACTGCAGCGGCAGGTCAAGTGTCAGTTCTGCACGGTGCTAACACAGCCCTGCTGAGTTCTGCCTGTAAGTCCTGCCCCACTCCTCCTGGGGTCCCTCCCACCTTCATGAGGAGACCCACCTCTGAAAAGATTTGGTAAATTTAAATGGAAAAAAAGGAAGATAAAGGAAGATGCTATTGGGCAGAATGCTATTCCACAGTTGCTTTCAGCCAGGTCAGCCACAGCTCATGTTTGGAATTAAACCCATCAAATATTCATTAAGAAAAACAGTGGGTGTTTTGCGCTGCCTTTTCTCCTGGGATTTCATCAAAGGCTAAATCAAATAACATCATTATTGTTAATGTTAATGAGGTAGTCTAAGTAGCATTTTATTTGTCTTCTCATGAAACAAAACAAGCTTTAAAACCACGGACAGTCCAGTTTTGTCTTGTGGACACATGAGACCTTTGGAGGAAATTGCACAGGAGACTCACTGCCTATAGTGACAGGAGGACCACCCCAGCCACAACATGATCATGTTTTAAGTGTCTAACTTCATGCTATAGGTCCATAAAACCATGTGAGAGTGGTGCTCCCTCGGCCTCCACTGCCCCATGTGCTGTGCATTTAGTTGGAAATTCTTTCTCTGGAGCTCACTCTACTGAAAATCTTTATTATGCAAAACTCTCCCCCGAAATTTGTCTCATCAGTCAGGTCCTGAATGCAGGTTGCAGTTCTGTCTACAAAGTTACCACAGAGCCTTTTCCATTTTTGTAAGTTTTGAGTGTCCCAAGAGACGGATAGGCAATGGAAATTATACAACACTTGTCAAACCTGTTGCTGTGCTTTCTTTGAAATACCCCAAAATGGAGGCAAAGAGGTAAACATTTTCTACTTACCTTCTCTTCTTTTCCATTTGGAACAATTACTGTGTGAGTCACTCAGCTTTACAATGCTTTGAAGGGGAAAGTTGATTATTAGATACATAAGAATAATGAATCACACTCAATGTAAAATTTGTTTTTCCCTTCTTTTTGTGCTACATTACCCAGACCATCAATTACTAGGAAAAAAATCCCTGCTGCATATAGAAAATTATCAGAGGTAGAAATTTCTCATAGGAGAAGGATGGCATGAACACCCTATTGATTTTCTAAGTAGGAAGCATAGATGAGTTTCAATGACAGGGTAATGATATTAGCTATTGTAGATCTCCAGGGAGTTTTCATGAGGTTGCTGACTCTAATTATCAAAACGTTTTCCAGTCACCTCTATTCCAGGAAGCACCGTGCAATTTCTTGTATGCAAAGAGATCAGCATCTCAGAGACTCTCAAAATAGATGTGCTATATAGAGTGAGGCTATCAAGGTTACAACAGAAATTATGGAATAGAATATTTCTCCGGAATTAAGAAAAAAAATAATCTGAAAAATAGTAAAAAATTTAGTCAAGATGCACATTTCAGCCATATTTTCTGATTTTTTTTTCATTGCTGAGACAAGTTTTTTAGATACACAAAACATGATGATCCTCATCTTTGTATGCCTATGAATGAAACACACAAGCATGGATGGAAGATGTAGCACTGCTCATATCTGTAGGTTTAATGCTCCTATCAAATCCTGCCTGGAATAAAAGGAGGCACAAAAGGAGGCTGCAGGGCAGCCGAGGGTGCTTTGTTCATGTGCCTCTTTTTGTCTTAGTATGGGAATAGCTCCTGGGAGAGAGCTTCCAAGATAATGGGAACCCATGGGATATTTTCTCTTTTGTGGAATGCCAATACTTGGTGGTGAAAACTCTGTGCATGATTTGTTTCTCTAGAGTAGATTAGCCTTTGTTATCTCTGGCATTGGAATTAATCACTGTGGCAAACTTTTAGTTTAGCGTATTCTTTAGACAGTTAATGAACCAAAATCAAGAAGATTTAATGGAGCTGTTACCTCCCTGAGTGTTGTGTGAAAGAAGAGGGCAAAACTTATCCTGTTCCACTGAGAGAACTGTGCTGAGCTGGCACTTGGAACGAAAGCCATTAATTGTCTTAAATGACTCCAGATAATGAGGTTTGGTAATTGGCTTTTGTTTTAATACAGCTTTGAAAGGCTAAACCACATAAATCTGTGTAATGCCTCAGAATAAGCGGCAGTCAAGGTAACAGGTAGGTTTGACTTCACAAACAGCATCTCTCCAAACTGGATAAAGCTGCTTCAGTTCAGTTACACGAATGATTAGTTGATGTTAAGAATAATTTTAAAATATGGATTTGTTTGAACACTTTGAGGCATGGAGTGGAAAATAAGGTTATTTTGTTGCAATGCTTAGGTATGTTTTTGCAATGAAATACATGACTGTTGAGTTTCGGTAGAGCCCAATTGCTGTGTGTCTTAAAGAGAATACTTAAAAGTCTTTAAATCATCTATCTGATAATCTGTGCAACAGCTGTACTCTGAAGGGCTCAGTATACTCCTGCTTTCTCTTACAAGTATCTATCTAAAAGAAGGTAGAAGATGTCTATGCACAGTCCCATGAGACCATCAGAGAGTGCATCCTCATCCAACTGTAAGATCACATCAGGATTTCCCCTGCTTCCGTGTTGGGGAAATTGCTGATACGCACGCATGCTGATTATATGTGTGATTAGAGAGGGAAACCACAAGCTAACTATGAAGGTGCCTTCTCCAATATCTGGACTTCTTCAGCCTACAAAGACACCTCATAGCATTGCACAGTGAGGGAAATCCCCCATCACAAATCTGAGAGAGCACTTCCTCATGCAGTGCAACACTGAAATAAAAATTAAGACAAGGACTCATATGTTTCTTGAAACTTTAAAATCTGCAGGGGAGATGTGTACAATGACAGCATTTCAAATCAATTTGCAAGCAACCTGGTTTTAGAAGAATTGAGGTTGGAAGTGTTGCAAGAGAATTTGACTAAGAACCAAGCAACAACTCAGGTTTACACATCTACATCTCTAAAAGTCCAAATATTAATATCTCCACTTGATATGTCATTTCTCATCCTTCGTGCCTCATTCATATTTGGCCCAGTTCCTCCCTTCCACTTGTACATTACTAATACCAGTAGTCTGCTTTTAGCATTAGGACACTGATGGTCATAAAGGAGTGCACAGTAGTTCAGTCCCTGACAGCTAAAGGCTGTAAGGTCCCAGGAACTGGTTTCTCCTTGGTTTTCTTTTTCTTTAAATGGAAATGCTGTGGGGGTTTTTGTTTTTGTTTTTTTAAACGACATTTTTGTTGCCACTAGATGAGCAAATCTTAGTGTTCATGCAGCATGCTTTGCAATTAACAGGAGCTGTGTAATTAACTCATGTCACCACTGCATCGTGAAAGCAAGAGGAAATGTCTCTGTCCCTTGGCAGGGGCAACTATATGGCAGCAAATTTGCATTATAATAGCTGCTTTCATAGGGGAAAGTTGATCTTTTTTTCTCCATACTTTTACTCTCCCTTAATCTACAAGGTAGGGAGTTCATGATCTCAGACCAATGGAATAGCAAAATGCTGTGCTTGAGTCTGGCTGTCCTGTTGGTTTTAGTATTTAAATTCACAAGAGAGAATGTTTTTCTTGGGGTGGGTACAGCACATCCTGTGCCTGTATGTCCAGCCTGCCTGTTCCTGGGGGAAAGTGTAACAGCTGACCATAGCAGGACATTCTGGAAAAATATAGTTGGGAATGGGAATCTTTAGTAGCATCTTGTTTTAAGTGCCCTCGTTTGTGAGACAAGGCTTTGGGGTGTATTTGATCCCAAGGAATAACTTGTTGAGAGTATCTCTTCCTAAATGACCAAAGCTGTTAGTCTTATTTCACCCAGTAAAAAGGTACTTCTGAATCACAAACCATCTTTTGCTAAAGTAAAAATAGCCTTTTTTTACATTCATGTTGCATGTGTCCTTTCTTGTGTATTGTCTTTGATTTTGCTGTTCTTGTCTCTATCTTCTTCTTTCTACACATGTTAATTTTTATCACCATTCCATTTTTCAATTTTTTTTTAACTTAACTCTGCATTATGCTTATCTCTACTCTGGTTTTATTTTATTCTCCCCTTCCCAAGTCACAGTAGTGTGTAAGTAGATTTTTGTCTTCCAGATCTGGTTTCCATGCTTCACTTGTATGTCCTTCTGCCCTTAGTTCTGTGATGGCTCTTGTCTCTTATGAGTTATGTTTCCCTGTATATTATTCTCAGTTGGGATAAGCAATCTTAGTGTCTCACAGGCTGAATGGTTAATGCACTCTGAAGGACACAGTATATTCATTTAAATCCCAAAAGCTTGAGAACCAGCACAGACTAATTCCTGATAAGACTGAGCCAGAATTTTGACCAATCTGATAACTTTTGTATGTTAAAATGTGAATATAGGCCTGGTGTCGCAAAGCAGACCAGCACTGATCATTGCATCACTTTGGTTTTCAGATACTTAATGTGTTAAAATGTTGAGGAGAATGATTAAATTGAATTTGTTAGCAATCCTCAGGCAGGGTTGTTTGGGAAAAGATGGACTGAATTTGTTAAGGTTTGTTTCAGTTTTCTGTGCTGGATACAATTTGCTCAGTGGGCCACTGGGTCACAAAGTGAGGAGGATGTTATTGCTATCATCTGCAACCCTCTGAAATTCTTTATTTTTCAATTATAAGTAAAAGAACATGAACGTTTTCAACCTGGAACTCATACTGTATTATTGAATTCTGCTCCTTCCTCTCTTTGGGCTACACTGTGTGGCTGAAAGCCTCTCAACTTCTCTCCGGAATAGACTATCCCTACTCGTTCTCCCTTTTTATTGTGCTAAAGGTATTCTGTTGAAAGGGAAAACCTACACTGAAGATGTGGAAACATGGAAGAGAGACCATGGTGGTCTTGAGTCCAGAAAGTTTTATTTCACTAATTAGAAGTATCTTTAAAGGCAGAATTTTGGTTATACACAACTATGTAGTTAATCAGAGTTCATTATTTATCTGAATTAATAGGTAGCTTTTGGTACATCACCATTTTCTCTCACCTGGGCATTTGCTGAGAGTAACAGACGACTTCCCTGGCCATTAGCTTACGCTCCAGACATCTGAATGTGACTCTCATTCAGCCTCATGCCTTTAGGACGAGAGTAGGTGGTAGAACAAAGTGAGTGGGCATCTGGATTTCCTTGTGCACAGCACGGACACCGGCTGCTTCTGCCTGGAATGGCCACGGGTTTGTTTCCGAGTGACAATTTTTTTCAAGTTTTGAAAACAAGCCTACACAAAGGCCTCACAGAAGTTGTATGGCATTTACAACATGTGAAAATGAAACTCACTCTCCAGTATTCTTAAACTTTTGAACGCTCACTTCTTCTTCAGTAGTTTCTTCAAAAAGTTTGAAGAAGTTAAAAAAATCTTGGTAGTTTCCCAGGGAAAATCCTTGTAAATGGTAAAAAATATTTTTTTTCTGAGGCAATATCCCATGCTAGCTTTAAATCTGGTGGGGTTTATATTTATATTGAGCTGGAAACCATCATAGTATATAACGCATAATTCAGCCTGACCCTGGCATCTTTTAGCGAAAGTGTATTGTTAACATTCTTACAAGGGATGGGTTGAAGGTTCAAAAAGGTTATGCATAAATAGTTAAATTAGAGTATGCAACGCTTTGTACTCTGAGAGAGGAATGTTATACATTTATTAAAAGAAGTTTATTGAACTTTATTCTGCCCTCTTTGCTGACACTTTGGTAGAAGAGTTCTTCACTGCTGCAAAAAACTTTGAATCAAGGGGCTGCATTAATCCTTGCTGAGGCCCCTATGACATGAGCCGGTCACTGCCCCATCCTCTGTACCACATTTGAACATCAGCTTGAATGGATGGCTGCAGTGAAAAGCAGCTGAATTGCTGTGTCAAAGGTCTTCAACAATAGCTTTCTTAGTGTGTTGCCTGTCTAAAGGATTTGGGCTCTTGGCGCTGCCGTTTGTTAGAAAAATCTGCATTGGTCTGCATACCAAGTAAATATTATGGAGGGTGGAGACAGAAAGTGCAGCAAGATTTCTTAGGGACACAGATAAGATAGACACTTAGAGACCAGTAATGCGCTAGAAGGGCTCTGTGACTATAAGCTTTTCTATGGTTTGGGTTATTTGTTATTATAAAAGCTACTACTGTACCCAGAAACCTTGTCTCACTTGGGAGTGCAGAGATACTGGCACAAAAAGAGCTGTGTCTTCCTGTGTATTTCAATATATTTGGATTGTGTATGTTTGATCTTTAAACCTGGGTCTGCAATGCATCTTTTTATTTATTTATATATATTCAATTTTATCTGTATTTTAAGATAACATTCTGTTTGGGGAGTTATTTTTCCTCTTAGAAGTGCCATAAATGATGCAGTCTTGTCTTTGCTTGATCTGTTTGTGTGTATGAGTTATATAAGACTGCTATTAAATTTTTATTTGTACCTTATTGCGCAAGCTACATGGCCTCATATTCAGAAGTAGGTAATGGGGCTATCATTTTAGTAGATGCACATGTGGGAATAGTAGGTAGTTTGCAATGCTCCCTCCCCTAATGATCTTCTAATGTAATTAACTGATACAGCAGCAGAATGATAATTTCAGGAGTTTAACCCCAGTATTTCCCTCCTGCTGTGGTTCCTCATATGCTTGAAATCTGAGTGCCTCAAGTCCTTGAAGGAATTTATAAAGCAACATGGTGTTTTATCACCTTGAGTGATACATTTTACATGATTCAAGGATTTTGTTGCTTGAAAAAGCCTTCAATTTTCCTCTTTTCTTTATTACCATATTTAGAATGAATCACGCGTTCTGGCAATGAATAACAAATACAACAGGAATGAAATGGCGTCAGCTTTCAAGAACACTTCAATCGCCTCTTTTGATTAGCCTCAACAGGGAATATTAGATATGACTTGTGTGCTTTTTTAGCTTGTCTGCTGTGAATTGAATAGGATGTAAATTCATCTCTGTGAACATGTACAGTTAACAATGAAATAACAGTCCTTCCCTAGATATTAGACAACAGGATGGAATAATTTACCAGTGTAACGTGGGCACCTTTGGAAATGTAAATAGTGCCTTATTCAGGATGACTCAAGCAAGATTAAAAAGAAAGCAGGAAAGAGAAGGGAAGAAGGAGAAGGGTGGGTATTTGTAAGGCCAGGAGCCTTTCATAAGCAGCCTTGCTTGGCCTGTTTAGGCAGCATTTATAGGTCATGATGGTTTTTTTAAAAAAACAAACCAACCACGCTGTACTATATTCCATCATCTCTACTAACACACCTAAAATAAATCATTAATTGTCAAAAGCCTATGGAAATAAATGGGATTTGACAGTAATTTCAAATGAGTTGATGAGGAACATCAGCCAAGTTTCTTTCTCTAGACTCTCATTAGATGCCCCTTTTAAGTCATACTGAGTTACAGATAAGAGATGATACTCCAAGCTGAATAACTGCACCATCTTCCCTTTGTAGACAGAAATAATTAGGCATACACTGGCATGTTACAAATTCAGAAGAAAGAACACCACCTTTCACTGGTGATTCTACTAGGCTTCTTTATTCTGCAGTCATCTTTTGCTGGCATCTTCACCTCTCATTTATCAGAAATCTCTCCCTGCCCCTCAATTCTGCTACTTCATCAAATGGAGAGAGAGGAGAAAAATACTGCTATCCAAATTCAGGCAAATGGACATTTTGCATTATCTAATGGCTCTAGTTTACTGTTAACACCCTGAAGGAAAACTGAGGCCACTACAGGATGGAGACATTGGATATGATAGTCATTTCTCCAGTGTCAGAATGCTGACTGTAAAGAAATACTCTGTTTTTGCTAGTGATATATATCAGACAAGCCAAAAGTGGGTCGATTTTTAGTTTTCACAGAATCACAGAAT
>VYZX01006268.1:12492-37606 GCA_013401335.1 Brachypteracias leptosomus
TTTTCAAAGTTAAGGAGAACTGCATATTTGATGTGTTATTAATCATAAGCAGTGATGAAAAATATACTCTCACAATCAGGATTATGAGTGCCACATACCAACACTGAAAGATTATGACTGCTACAAAAGGTGTATCTTCTGAGCAATCCTGCATTGGCAGACTGTTGTATAATAAAATCCAAACTCAAAGCCAAAATAATTTGTATTTATAATTTAGGATTATTGCACGGATAAGTTTTTGTTATTTTTTTCTGGTTGTGGGGGTTTTTTTGTATGTTTGGCTTTTTTTTTTAAGTAAAAACTTGGGTTAAAATGTCTCTTTATTAACAAAGAAAGAACAAACAAGACTGTCATTCTGACTGCT
The DNA here is from genome assembly GCA_013401335.1 of Brachypteracias leptosomus. Taxonomy (NCBI): domain Eukaryota; kingdom Metazoa; phylum Chordata; class Aves; order Coraciiformes; family Brachypteraciidae; genus Brachypteracias; species Brachypteracias leptosomus. The sequence continues at coordinate 12,857 of VYZX01006268.1, forward strand.
CTTATTCTTAGCATGGGAATGTGTTCCAAGTCTACAGGTAGTCTGGCAACACATGGCACAAAATTACTGCCCTACTGATCTGTTGAGATGGTGCAGAGAATTTTTTACAAGTGACCTTTTATTTCTGCAGTTGCCTTGTCTAAAGCTTAGATGCTTGTTGCCAAATGCTTCTTTTAATGGTTTAGCTTTGTTTATTTTCTTACTGAAGTCTGAGAGAGATAATACAATGTAAGTATTGTAACCACTTGCTGTGAAGAGCTAGAAATGCATAAGTATTATTTACAAATAAATAATTCTGTGTTTGTTGGTTTCACTGAATTAATAACATTTTAAGAGCAATAAAAAAGAAGCACTGAGGTACTGGGTATCAAAAAGGTTTTTTTAATAAATAGAAAAAAGATGTTTCTATATAAACCAGGGATAACTCAACGCTCTGTCAAGGTTGTACCTGCTTTCAATGGATTGCCTTGATCAGAAGAGAAGCAAACCTGGATAATTAAAGAGCTTAACAAGACTTGTATATACTCAATTTTATGTCTCGAATAGCAGATAGTAGGACACAGAAAGATTAGACTAATCTACCAGTAGTAACTTTTTTTTTGCAGAAACTATTGCCTCTGCTGAATTATTTCCATATTTATGTCTCCCACTGCCCATCAAAACTGGATTAGTATTTCAACAGCAAGGTGCCAAAGCTTTGTCGGGATTACACTGAGAAATACTGAGACAAAGTGACTGAAGACATGCTGAAATTCCAGTAATAGGGCAAAATAGCATTTATAAACAATCATTTCTCTGACTGACACATCCTCATACAATGCACTTAAGGAGAAATAATCAAGAATATAGCATTCATAATAAAACAAGCAACCAGTAGTCTACTTAAATGTGGTAGATTTAAAAAAGATGCATCCTGTATTTTGGATAGCAGCATTATATATTTCAATGTCTGAAGGAAAAAATTTATTTGTCTTGAGATGCAAGGTGGAAATATGTGTTTGTGCTTTGTAGCTTTACACAGATTTCAACATGCAGAGTATTTATTAAAACAGAAATGCAGCATGTGTTTAAACATAAAGCTCAGGGGGTGAGAGGCTCCTGCTCAAAGCTGGTATTGCTATAGCTAATTCCTAGTGGCATACCTTCTCCAGAGCCAGAATCTGATTTTAAATGTTATTTTCATGAAGACAGATATTAAAAATATGTATGTATCTTTCATTGGAAAGTTTTGTGAGGACAACACACCAAAATACCTAAGATACTCTTCTGCACTCCTGATGTATTTAAGCCACGTAGCCAGCAAGAAAATATGAAATTAACACATACAATATGAAAACTGTTTCAAGGAACAATTTCTAGAAGTTTAATTCTGCTAGTTTGAATTTAGACAACATGGTAAAGCCACAGTTGAAATGAAAATGATCAAGATGATTTATGTATTGCAAATCACGTCTCCCAGATTTAGGAGTTTGCTTTGCCTTTGAACAAATTATAATTTCTATAATCCTTTTTCAAGGGCACAAACCTTGCATCTACTGAAGAAATCTGGTTCGATTACTAGTAAACTACAGAGGTTACAGCTTCTTTTGCTATTACCCTTTGATTTTTCAAGGTTTCCAGTATCGAATGCATGGAGAAATCAATTCTCTTTAAAATAGCTGTTACACTGGTTTTCGTTCTTAGAGCTCTCGAGTGCATCTTTGAAGCCAATGTACCATCTTTGCCTGTGTCCAAATTAACTTTGTTTTGCCTTAAGCAAACCCAAAACAATCAAAAAATCAATTTTGAAGAGAATATTAAAAAAAAAAATCCTGATTTTAACAATTAGATCTTTTTCAGGTGGTTGTAGGCAAATCTATAGAATGATGGTATTAGATTAGTATAAAGCTTTTAGCTTTATTACACACCTGACAATTTTTAAAAGTGAAAAGCCACGTGGGAGGTGTCCCTGCCCATGGCAGGGGGGTTGGAACTAGATGATCTTTAAGGTCCCTTCCAACCCTGACAATTCTATGATTCTATGTAAGTAGAATGTGTAAGGGCTTTAGTTACGTAGCTATAATGATGATATCATCTGCTCATTAAACATTAATTTTTTTTCTGATGATAGCCAATGCAACACTGTGAGCCCCAAACTTGCAAACGTCTAAACTTTGACTTGTACACCTGGAGGTATTTTCTTTTCCAGACATTATTGTAGAACTGGGATTGCTTTTAACCTCGATTCCCTGTGCACGGACTTCTGATGATGTCTTCTCTTTTTCTATCCTCCCAGCTATTGAAGTAAATCTCCAGAAAGCCCTGGCTGAAGCCTCCGAGACCTGCACGCAGGAGTGTCTCATCCTGGGCCATTCTGACAACTGCTGGATGCCACCTTCTTTGACACAATACCAGCAGTCCAACACCCCTTTGCCATCCTTTGGCTTCCAGCAAGGCTGGGGCCGAGGAGCCAGGTCTGACGGACGCCACACTCTTGGGAGGCCCCTTCCAAAGGACGACAGTGACAAAGGCCAGGGTGGGCCCAGGCCCCAGTTCTACAACACCTGCGAGAGACACTGCGCCAGCAAAGATCCCGTCAAAGTCATTCCTCTGGCCAACTTCGCTGCGTCCCACCAGGCCCCGGTGTCTGGGAGCAGCACCGCGTTTGTACACGAGCACCAGCTATAGATGCATATCTGACAAATCTTTATTTCAGGCTTTAAGTGTGACTGGACGTGGTCACAGCCTCGCACCGCTCTAGGGCGGGTACAAACTTGGTAGGCTTGTGAATAGTTCTGTAAATAGAATCCTAACTTTGAAATTGCAAAGCTAAATCCTTAGGACTGAGTGAAAACCAATTGACCATACTCGGTAAAATCCACCCGATAGGGGAGAAAACCCACAACCCAGAAACAATCAAAAGAGAATCACACAATCCTGTTCATTCTTACATGGGCCGTATAGTGAAAGTATCTGCCAGCAGTTCTTCCTCCCTGGTGAAAGCAATTTGTTAGTACAGTTTGGGTGATATTACAGTCTAAATATAGTTTACTCACATTTTTTCTTTGTCGTTATAATTTATAGCATATTCATAGAATTCATCTTCCATTTGCTTAGCGATAGAGATCAAATGGGCAATTTCTCATTTGATTACCTTACATAACAAAATAAGATCCTAAAATCTAATTCTTAAGAAGGATGGTGTCTTTCCACCAAAATTATTTTTTTTTATGTAATTAAGAAGGAAAATGTACTTAAAGACGTGACAACTGCTTTTGATTTATTTTTTTTTTTGTCTCAATCCACAGGTATTTATTATTTGAAAGAATGCAATAGATGGAATAGGTCTCAACCAAGCTTTTCTGTGTGAAATAACACGACAACAACAGGATATGCAAGACCAAAACTGGAAAAGAAATTATAAATAACTTTTTTTAATTTCCAGTATTTTCCTTTCTACAGTAATGCAAACCACAATATGATACATATTATGCTTTTCAAGCCATAAGTCTATTTCTTTTTTTCTTTTTTTTCTCATCTTGCAGAGCTTGCTTTGGCTACTGTTCCTGTTAGTTGAAAATTACATGGGCACTGCTGAAAACAGTAGGAAAATGGGGGGAGTTTTTTTGGCTGATGTGATGTCGTGGCTGCAAGCTACTGGTGTTTAAAAGAATATTATAGTGATGTATATGGTTTTTTTACAGCTCTATTCACCTATTGTAAGTATTGGGTAAAAGGTTAGCTATAATATTAGTTACTTCACCATAAACCTGTTAGATGAAGGAGTGCTTGTCATTGTGGCTTAGGTTATTAGAGAATGACTGACAGTTTTCAGCAAAGAAAGAAGAATCTAGAAAATGAAAGCTGGATAAATGTAATCATAAACACACCCCAATCATATTATTTGATAAAGTCTCAAGCTGATTCTCTTTAAAGATGAGGGATTGTTTTTCAGTGCTTCGTGTACTGGAAGATATATTCTTGAGAGTGGCAGAAAAAACCTGTTCTACAGTGGATGGCAACTTAGTTTCCTTTCTTAGATGAAAAAACACATTTTCCTTCTAATATTTTGTTGGTGTTTAGCGGTTTTATCATTTACAGTATGTACATACCAAGATTTTTTTTTTCTTTAAAACCTGCATAACTTTGTTTAGTTTTCTTGCTACATTAAGTGAGACAATCGAAGTTGTATGGAGGGGAAAAAAAGACTATGTGTGAATATTTCCTATGGATAGAATTCTATGTAGGCTTCATATTGTAACTTAAATCTGTAATTTATAAACAAAACTGTGTGTAAAAATGCTGTAATATTAGCTGCTTGTAAAATTTACAGAAGTTCAAGTTGTTGAGGGTTTCCAATGAATGCTAAAAGAGCTTCTCTTATGTGCCCAGCAGGTATAAGTAGCTTTATATATTGCTGTCCCCACTGTAAATCTATTCAAATCACATTTAGATTTTATGTGCAAAATAAAAGAAGCTTCACTTTTAACCTACTGATAGGGTTTAATTAAAGAACATCAGATTATCTAATGATGTACTTCTTTTCTTTCCTTTTTTTTTATGTAGCTTTCAATAACATTTAGAAAAGATGTGGCACACCAGTTGCATGTAAAGCCTGGAAAAAAAAAAAGTAATCCTTTGGATACTGACACACAATAGCTGACACGACTCATTTCCAATTCCAAGACAATTGAAAATGTGACAAATTAATTCATACCTAATATATACAAAGCCCTTTGTTGTTTGCTTTGGAGATATCACAATGAGAAAATTCTGCAGTCCTTTTCAGGGATAGGCAGAAAAGCTTATCTGTAGTTTACACAGATTTACCAAACATATTAATTGTGAAAATTTAGAATAATGCTGACAGCTAATGTTTCCTATTGTAAGCAGAGGAGTTCAGTTTTTATTACAGAGCGCTGCCACACCAAATGTTTACAGAATTGGCAGCTCCATTGGAAAATGCTCCTTTTTTTTGCCTGCAGTGTTTCCTTTCTGGTTGAAAACTGTAGCTGAAACGTCCTGGCAAAGAATTAATTTCGACAGTTGTAGGATTTTCATAGGAAAAGGTGAAGGAACCAGAATTAATGATGGGTAGGTGGAAGGAAAAAACACCCAAACATCACATTTGAATGGTTAGGGGTTTGGTATGTTTTGTTTCTTCCTAAGGTACAGAAGCAATTAACCATTTCCCTTTCTCTAGAAAACAAACAAATACCCGACAAAACACCAAAACCAAACAACAGCAGCAAATTGCTTAAACAAAAAACATTGTAAAGATTAATCTGATTCCAGAAAGCAGTAAATGTTATATCCATGAAATTGTGCTGCCATATTCTAAAATTCTGTCAACCAGATGTGGAACAATTAATTGCAAATATCAGGAGTTAAATGGTTCCCTCATTTTTATGTATTACAAACCTAATATATAAAATTGTGTATTTGAGGAAAGATTTTTCTGAGTGGCACGTCAGTATCCAGAGGAATAACGTTACTAGAGACTCTTTACACATCTTGTCACATATATAAATAATTTATCTAGTACATAGACTGTATATTTTTGTGTAATTTTTTTTTTTTTTTTAGTCATTTAACTTATTTTATCTTACTTGTGTGAATTTGTGGAGAAAACAATCCTATATACAATATACAGTAAAATGGTAGTTACATGATTAGATTTGTTTCATACGGTGTAACAATAAAGGAAAACCTTTGCCTTCAAAGTGATGTGTCACACAGTCTAGCCTAGATTATTTCCCCCCCCTAAAACTCAATGTGTGATGTTGCACTTGTAAGTATTGCATCAAAATTAAGGGTTGTGGTGGCAGAAAGGAAGATATTTCTTTCCATACTGTAAAGCAGCCAGTTATATATTAAAGAAATAATAATATTAAAGAGCTGTAGTCAAACAGATTGAAGTAAAAGACACTGTTTCTTTGTTTTCCTCAATTGTGCTGTATTCTGAAGTGTAACTTGATTGTAAAGCAAGAATAATTAGGCATGTCTGCTTGGCCAGACAGAGACTACTGAGCACCTGCTCTCTCTAGGCAGTGAGCTGGCCGGATGCAGGTCATTTAGCTAATTATCATGGCAATGAGCCTATGCTAATAGGACCTGAGGGCTTATGAATGTTAGCATAACAGCTCGCTTGACATAACATTAGTTATGTGGTTCTCAATCCTGCCAGGTTTTTTTTGCTTGGCGTAGGGCTGGAGGAGAGCAGGTACTTTGTAGCAGACATCGATGACCCCAGCCTGTATGGATCTATTTGGGGTTTTATTGTGAAACAAGTGGAAGTTTGCTCTTCTGAGCAAGCTGTGATGCAGTGTGGAGCACCATCAGCCCTCAGCCACCATTGTTGCCCTGCTTCCAGGATGGTCAAGCCAAAGACAGTAGACCTAAATAATTTCTAGTCAGTAACTGTTGATTAGCTCATTTGATTCAAGCTTACAAAGTTTTGAGTTTTAAAGCTTGAAAATTTGCACTTGGCTTCGTTTGCTCAAGTTTTGCTTTTGAAGCTTTAATACCAATCCTTAATGAACAATTACCAAATCATTGCACTGCAGTTTACTACCATTGTTTACCTGGACAAATCAAAAAAGGAAGGGATTGGTTTGTGCAGACACAAAGTAAAGTTGAAGGCAAAGATTTTATTTGGTATACATAGGAAAATTGTGTATAACTTATGTTATCCCTAGTGAAGAAAGAGATCGATGATTTCTTGTAAATATTTGAGTTTGTATTTCTGGGAAGTCTCCCTGCTCTATGGCATACTCCAGGATCTGAGAGTGAGCAGTGTATGTCTGTGTATTGAAACAGCCCTAACCACACTTTACAAGTCATGCTGTTGGACATCATATACTACAGTCCCTCAGCATGTAAAGTCCAGTAAATTTGCAGTAGTTCTATTTCAGGTTTCTGTACAGCATGTTGTCTTGTTAATTACAATGCTTATTAATAAACTAGATCCACAAAAGCAGTTTTCTCTTTGGTACTCTTTATTTTTCTGAAATAAGAGAGTTTAAAAAATATTCCTCCAGCTACACTTTTCTCCCATTTCCAACTTTCCAAAACTCGTTTCTTTGTGAAGCCCCAAACTGTCATAAAGTCAAGAAAAATTAACTTCATTTGCAGTTGCTTCATGCAACTTGGTAAGTAGTAGAAATACACACAATGGATACAGCAATCTAGCTTTGAATTATTATTGTCTGTCTCACTTCTTTCCATACCAAGCTCCCCTCCTTCTACCATGCCTCTGATACCCTTATAGAAAATCATTATGATCTGGAGGCAGGAGTGTTGATGGGGTTTGTTTTGTTAGGAAATAAGCTATTTCTAATTGAGAGCACATGGTTAATAAGTTCTTGTTGAGCTAAAGGGATTATCCTCTCAACTTGAATGTGACCAAATGAAAAAATGATCAAACAAGAAACTAACAAAATAACATCTTATGCATTTTTCTATATTATTTAATTCCATATTTTAAAAGCAGCTCTTTTTATGATAGTCTTGATGCAAAGGCAGTAATGCCTTATTATTTGACTCAGTTACAGCTTTGCAAGTGTAGCTTTCTTGTGTGCAGGATTTTTTCAATCAGGGAGACACTTATTTTGGCATCAAAATAAGTATAAGTATATTCCTTCACTGACAATAACTGTTGAAACACTAGTTGCTATTCTAAAGAACGTACCTACAAATTAAATAAAGAAAAAAATGGATAAAAACAACTGGAGATAGAGGGTTTCCCTGGTTTGGATGATAAATTCTCAAGCTAGGCTCAGTAATATTTTGAAGGGCACCCTCAGGAAGCAACGAAGGTTGAGCTTGATGATCTTTAAGGTCTTTTCCAACCTAACTGATTCTATGACACCATGGAATTTCACAGAGATCTAATAATAATAACATAGCAAGGCAGAAATATGTAGTACCTGAAGATGCACATAAGTCTATGCAGAACTGCAAGGGGGTTGCAGATGTCATTTGCTTTTTTCCCTGTGGACAATAGGAATACCTGGAGCACTTCTCTGGCCACCTTGGAAATATTTAAATCCCAGGTATTGCTGTGCAATATTTTCACCAAGCTCAGCACTGCAGGAGGGCTGCTGGAGTGTTCAAAGAACATCTCTTACCTGTAAGATGGACTCCAAGACCTCCTGCTAGGTACGTTGTGGTGAGGTGATGGCTTCATAGAACATACACATGGATTTCTTTGAAGAACATGTGCTTACCAATGGCAGGCAATTGTGGAGACATGCTGCCCATATGATCATTTAGCATTCTTGCCTTTTCTTCAGGTTTCTCCCAGGTGTGGCCTTAGGACTGAGCTGGAGTTTGATTGAACAGCAGCTACTCTGCTCCTCCTTGATACTCTGCTACGTATCAAGCAGAAGAAGGAAATGAACATGAAGGTTCTTCCTACAGCTCTCCTCCCTCATGTGGTGGTGAACATCATGTCTTAAGAAGGTACATTTAGACTCCACTTGCAAATAACAAGTACTTTTCCAAGATGTAATCATTTTGTCCTGATCCCCTGTGAAAATGCATAATGTCTGATAATTACAATGAGACTGAAGCTATATTTCCATTTACATCTTTATTATTTTGGTGATTTAGAGGTCTTTTGATCATGCTAATTTCATGCTTAGCACTAAAGCTCCCATCAGTAAAAGCATTTATGACCTGAAAGCTGTGTCTTCATATTTAATTCCAAGCAGGAACTTAAATCTGTAGGTCCATGTTTTCTGGACAGCTTTTAACTATGGAATTGGTGCTACCTCTTCTTACACTTTTTCTCCACTAGGATTAAGAAGCCTGTATTTATGGGAAAGAAAGTTAGTGTGTACACCTACCAAAGAGACTGATAAATGAAGTGCCTGGGAGCACTGTGCTAGACTTCAAGCCATAGCTTCAAGCCACCAGCTGTTGTGTGTTCTAGAGCAGATGAGTAGGATGTGCAAAGAAAAAGACATCTTCTGAGGCACTGAAATGAAGTTATTCATTGCTACTGCAGCTGCTCTGTCTGTAGTAAAGAAGTTGATTAGCATAATGAGATTAAACTAAGAGACATTGCTTTTAACCTGTGCTTAGCTTGAGTTGTTGTTTAGTTAGCAGAGATGATAAAAGACTGCACCCAAAAGCTTGTCTAAACTTTCCAAATGTCAGGGGTTCTATAAAAGACATATTTGGGCTTCTCTGCTGGGTTGATCAAGCTTCAATTTACAGCTGTATGGAACTACAATGAGCCAGTGTAGAGTTCTCAGGAGAATAATTGAACAGAGGACAGTTAAAATCAGACAGAAAAAAAGAAATTGTTATAAGTGGGGTAGGCATGAAGGGGGGGGAAGGTGAATACTTTGAATGCTTTAGGAAAAATATAGATTTAGGAAAAATATAAATATAAAGACACAGGCAAACAGATAAAATAAGCAACTTTCCATCTAACAGATACACAGGGTTGTCTGCAGGCTTGCAGTGAAATGTTCATTTTATTATTAATATTTTGTAGATACGTGCAATTTTTGGTTTGTGAAAAAAGTTTCTGTTAAAACCAACATAATCACAATCTGTAATGGCAAAGAAGACATACCTGGAATATTTTTAGGTAGGTTGATAAGCTAATTTCTAGTAAAAATAAAGGGACTCTTGCTGTTGCTGTGCAAGAGTTAATGCTTTCATTAGAGACACCAGAATGGACCATAATTGCTTAAAAGCTGAAGTTCAATGTGCAAATAAAGATGTATAATCAATCTACATATAACTATACACACTCTCCATTTAATTTTCTTTGTTTTAAAAGTTCATCTAGCTACAGGAGACAAATATCATCACTGAGAATAACATCAATTGCTAGATACGGTCTAAAAATACTCTTTTTATTATGTAGGTGTGCAGAAAGTCAGAGCTGCCTGTCTTGGCAGATACAAGTTGCTGTTTGTTTTAATTGCAGTGGAGACATTTAGCACTGTGCCTGCCTGGTAACATAGGAAACTTAATACAAGACCTTGACATCTAAAAAGATTAGACTATCTGAGCTGACTGCCTCATAAAAACAATGCTGAGGAAATTGGCAAAGAAAAGAAGTCTCTGAAATTCTAATTTTTAAATGCAGAAAAATAAAGGGTCATATTTGAAGCTTATGTGCTGCAAATAATATGCTGCACAGCTATATCCATGTAAAAGTAAAATTTTCACAGCAAAGCATGGTAAGAAAGCCCCTTTGTGAGCTGAATTCACTCTCTTGCAATGATTACACACAATCAATCCACTTGGATTTTTAAATGCTTTTTATCAGATTTCAGCCTGTTGAATCATAAATGCATTTTTGTCAATACGATGCTATTGAATATTAAAGAAAAGATTAAATTTTCCAACCCCAAAGCTGTCACTTCAGTCCACAAAAGGCAGTTATTGAAGCCTATTACTGGTTTAGAAATGCTCCTCTGAAATTCCCTTAAAATATGCTACTAAAATACGCAGAAAGGACCAAGAAAACACGAACATTGAAGATTTATGCTGTAAAATTTGAGTGAATTTGCATATAAATGTTTCATAGCAGATATGAAATGCAATGAAAATTCAGGAATGTTAATGCTTGCTCTACTCTGACATAAAGTGAGTACCTGAATCTAATTACAGGGAAAGTAAATCTAGCCAGTAGGCTGAATAGAAACAAACATATAAATATATATATATATACACATTTACCCATTACATACTGGAAAAAGAATAATCCTTTCTGTGTACTTCTAATTAGACACAATAGCCAAGGACAGATAGAATCATAGAATTATAATAAAATCGTAGAATTGCCAGGGTTGGAAGGGACCTCAAAGATCATCTAGTTCCAACCCCCCTGCCATGGGCAGGGACACCTCCCACTACATCAGTTGCTCACAGCCCCATCCAGCCTGGCCTTCAAAATGTCCAGGGATGGGGCTTCCACCACTTCTTCCTAATGTCTCATCTGAATCTCCCCACCTCTAGTTTTGACCCATAATTTTAGGAAGGTGTTTTGTCACAGTTAATTATCTAAAGCATCTTTAAGGTGGGTATTGGGGAAAAGGTACCTGCAGGGGTAATTCCCTCAGTTCTAACATTTCAGAATCTGCACATGCCCAGCTGATGATGAAGTCTAGAATATGAAGATTACATGTCTGCCTTTGAGTGGCTAAAATCAGAATTGTCAGGGTTGGAAGGACCTTAAAGATCATCTAGTTCCAACCCCCCTGCCATGGGCAGGGACGCCTCCAATCCAACAAATCCAAAACCTAGTAGTTATATAAATGATTCTATTCTATATTTTAAGTATGAAAATTAGTGTGACTGGTGGATATCAAGCAAGACAAGCCCAACCCCTCTTCTCCCCCCAAGCATGACTACCAACCCCTTCAGGATGCTTTGCCTGCCAGGATGCACCTGGTTGTGTTTAGTCTCTGGTGCCAGTTTGCTGTCAGAGGGGTACAGAGAGCCTGACACTTGACATATGCAGAAGAACAAAGAATAGGTTCTGCTTTAAAGCCAAATTGGCAAATATTTTTGTTTCCCATGACAGGTTTTGCTTAACTAGCACAAGAGGCAGCCGTGCAGAGAAGTGTGCTCCTATAGGGTAAAGCAGAACCTATTTTAAAAGGTAGGTGCAGTTGCTGGGTTTCCAGTCCCCTTTCTTCCCCCCCCCTTGCTAAACACTTGCTGGCACATCACTTTCTGTTCTCTGACAAGTCTTTTGGAAAGCTAGCAGGGAGCCAACTGTGCTGAGGCATGTGCACCTGTACCAGGGAGGCACCAAATGAAAACATTAAATAATGTTTCTCTTTGTGCAGGAGAAATATCAAGAGGAAAAAAAAAAAATGCAAGAAGCATTGCCATAATGCAGAGAAATTAGTAAGTAGTCTTGGCTCTTCATGAAAAAAGATTATTCCAAAGTGTCTTATTTTTATGAGCTTACCTGTTTGCTAAGTGCCTGTATCTGAACAACCTGTGGCTGCAACAGACCAAGAAAACAATTATGTCAATGAAATTGCTTTCCCTCAGCTTCAGTCTAACAGCTGAAGGAAGGTTGCATGCAGGGAAATAGCTCTTCAGTGAGATTGTATTGGACTGACCCAGGTGATGTCCCCAGGTCCCCTTTACTGGGAAATCTCTTGGAATGGCATCATCCACAGAATGCCAACAAATCTGGCAGTGCCATTTCTAACAGGGGAAAGTACTAAAATCTATTTTTCAACTAAATTGTTTCAATATTTAGCAGCTCCTTCAAGCTCCCTCTCACTTAAGTTTCACAAGTTTACCCCCAGCTTGCACCATTATTTTTGATGATTTATTACTAGTTATTAATTCATTACTTTCTGGGCTATGTTAACACTAAATGTTCTCCACATGGTCAAGAATGAGCTGCCAAAAGCCTGTAATAGCAGCTCTCTTAACACATCTGCCTCATGTGGCACTAGCATTAGGACTTGTTTGCCAGGTTTGGCAACTTTCTGCTTTCCAGAAAGTCTCTCAACTCCTGAGAGCTCCAGAAACACCTATTAAATAAGATCATAGTTGGCTGCAGTTGGGAACAACTTAGATAAAGCACCACCAGCTGTAGTAACACCAGCACTAGAAAGTTTGTGGCACGAGGAGATTTCTGATTGAAAAACATCTTTAGCAGTATTCTCCAATTTAATTCTTAAATGATAAATGACCTGAGGTATGCTTCACATGAGAAATGTGCACAGGCAGTAAGAGTAGATGTTTGTGTGAAGGAATGATTAATAATATGAGTTACATTTACCTGCTTCTCAGTTCAGCTGGGCATAAATATGCACAGTAATGTAAATATGTGCTGTGTCATTTTTTATATTTTTAAATCATTTCCTCTCCATCTTCCCTTCAACTTTAGTCTTTGTACCATAAAACTTTTAAACTTCTCAGAAATACTCCTCTTACTGTGAGTTATTCACCTTTTTCTCATTTTTTTCCCCAAATCTTTACAACTTAGTTGCCTAGTCATAGTTACCTTCACAGGCCAGATGTGACATAAAAATAAAATAATAACAAGTATAAATTCAGAGTTCTGCTTGTGATTTCAGTGCAGAAAGTTCACATCCAGAGTAGGAAAATTACTCTTTTATACAGCTACATTACAATTCTTAACTTGAAGTGCAGGCACATGATAAAGTCACATATTCATACTGTATTTCACACAGACTTCATAAACTTGGTTTGCCATGTTCTTAAATGGAGTTTGTGGCAGCTGTGGTAAGTAAAGGGCTTACAGATCTTTTCTGCAGGAGAATGAGCCATTTTTGCTCAGTTTATGAATGCTAATTTTAAAAGTCAGAGTTTGACTATTGATTCTCCAACTGATAGTTTGCATAAAGGGTTTAAAACGTGGTGATCAGTTGAGTGCTGACCCTCTAGGGAGGCTTTAGCTGCTCAGCAGAAGTCTAAGAAGTTGGACATAAGTAGATTGTAACTATATTGTTCAACAAAAGAGCAGAATTAATCAAGGTTATTGTAACCCTGTTTATTAAAAAAAAGGAATTTATATATTTATTACAGTAGAGGGTGTAGTAAAATTACTTTTCAGCCCTGAAAAGTGTTATAGTAGTACTATTACTATGGAAAGTTGTATGTATTGAAGCAACTATGACAAAGGTGGTTTGTCCATCACATACTTCTATCCTTAACCAACACACTGGAAGAGCTGAAGAATAAGAAAAGTTCTGGGTGATATCTTTGGATGCTATGACAGCTTGTTCCTTTCTAGTCTTTCCATTCACCTACCACAATTTCAGCATCAAAAAAAGATTTTAGCAGAAATTAAGACAATTTTACCTCTCTGTTTCTGTTTAAGGGATCTTGCATTCTAGAGTAATTTAAGTGTGATGCTCTAATTGAAGCTAGCACAAGTAATTGAGCATTCCTAATCTTAATATAATTATCAACAAGTGAAATTAAGAGAAAATGGTTATGCTGAGTGTTCAAGGCAGGCATTCAATATGGAAATTGTCAGGAAAGGACAGCCTGGTTTCTAAAGCTATCAGCAAGTTTCAGGACTTGAATTCCATAAGGGAATGAAATTAGCATTAAAGTTTACATTAACATGGTAACAGTTAAACAGTTTTACAGTTAAATTCTTACACTGTCAAATGCTCCCCTTTGGGCTATCTAAAAACTGTATCCACAAAGGGATATAAATATTACCCTACTATTACTAATGTTAACTAGTAACAGCAGAATAATATTGTCACTCATGTCACATCTTCATAGTTTAGGCTGGAATGGAAATACTACTTTTAAAAAAATTAAGCACACATGATTTTACTCACAGGGGATGGCAACATTTTAATTAGTTGCAATTCACCTGCCTACAAACTAACCCACAAACCTGTCAGAGGAGGATGAACAATGAGACAGCAACAACAGTCAGGAAGGAATTGGACAAATACATGGACAACAGACCTCTAAGCAGATACTAAAAGAGGTGGACATGGAGACATCTTCTAACATTGCTAACAGAAAAACTGTGACTGCTGGAGAATTGTGGGGGGCTTGGACAGCAAAGAGAGTCTAAGTTCACTTGCTCCTTCTAATCACCATGTCCAGCTGTCCCTAGCAGGGCCAGGACAGAGCTGGACACACTCCTGGTCTCACAGAGCAGAGCATTTCTCATGTGCTTGTGCAGTCTGTCAGGACAGCTGGACAATTAGCAGTGCTCTCAGCTCACTGAGATTAATGGTGTCTCCCAGGGACCACTGCTTTAATATTTCTGCAGAAATGGCCCCTCTTCAGAAGACTTTCTGCATAAGCAAATTTTTCTACCAACTCTTTGAATGCAAGCTTGAAAGTCCTGGGACTTTGCAGCTGTGATTTCTTTTGCATTTGCCTTAACTAATATTACTGCTGCTCCTAGTAATTTTATGTGGCCTTTTCCTGCTGCAATTTCAAACCAGTATTTGATAATCCAGAGAAATTCCATGTCCTACTTCATAAAAACACTCAAAGCTGTTCTCTGAACACATACCCATCACAGTAAAGGCCTGGAATGTGATTGCCTCTCTGTCATTTATTGTACAGAAAGCAGTACTGTAATTCTCTGGCATTGCATCATCTGTTCAACCCAGGTTACTCACCCTTCTGCATTATCAAGATTGTATTTTTCCTCCCTGAGAAATAGCAGCTATAATAGAATATTTTCAAAATGACAGCTTAAGTGGCTCCATGGTTCCTTAATATCTATTCAGAAGTCTTGTCTCCCTGCATATTTTTATTGCTTTCTTTAAAAAGCAGCTTGTGAGAAAGGTAATACATTATTAATGCTACATGTCATGAAATAAAATAAATACTCACTTTTTGAAGAACCTGATCCACTAATCAAGAGTAAATGAATGCATCTGAATTATTCAAAGGACCTCAAATAGTGCAACTTGTACTCAAATTGAGTATTGTGAATAGGATATTTGCAATGTAACAGAAGGAATCTCTAGTCAGATTAACTACTCCATTTTCATAGCAGGAAATGGGATTTTTATCCTTATTTTTAATCAGTGTAAGTATTTTCCCCACCTTGAAAGGGCAAAAAGGTCCAGGATGGGTTCCTGCACTTTAAACACCTTCCACAGTAATGTTTATGTTCATGAGCACAGTTGTTAGGGTGGGTGCTCCATGCTTCACATGGAGCAGGTAAAACTCCATCCCTGTGCAACAGAATTACCTGGCAGCAATGGTGAGGTGCAGGCTGGGGGTCATTAAATAGCTGTGCAAAGAACTTGTGAGAAATGCTATTTGTTGTGAGCAAGTGAGCATTGCTGAGGTGAGAGCGTTTTGAACCAGTGAGTGACAGCATCAAGGGCAAGGCAGGAATGAGGAGATCTTAGGCATTTAATTAAAAACAGCTCCTGCAGCCAGAGCTTGTTTCCTCCCTATTACAATCCATTTATGTCAATGAATTTGCTGGCACTGCTGGCAGGAATTTTTCACTACAGCACAGCGTGGTATTTAGCCTATATTCCCCCAAAGATATTTGCATTCCCCAGTAAGAGTTTTCTTTGGAAAATAAAACAAATTTAGCTGTGCCACATTTCTAAATGCATCTGCAAAATCTCCTTCTTACAAATGGAAGCCTCCACAGTCCTGTGCAACAGTTTGTCGTGTTTGGATTGCTGATGTATTTAGATGTTTTTATGGAATAGGTTCTCCAGGTTTCAAAGTCAAATTGGTAAAAGTAATGATAGTCATCAGAAAGAAGTAAAGCAACAAACTGCCATAGGAGAATGGAATTTGTGATTTTATTCCTTGTTGGTTCTATGATCTAGACTTCAATTCTTGAGATAATTCTTCTGTCTTTTTCCTAGTATTTCACCATCTATGAAACTTTCTCAGGGAGGAGACAGGGTAGGAAGGGAGGAAGAAATCTTCAAGACATACATATTATCTCCCAACATCTGTAAAGTAAGAGCATGTTGTTTTAGCCACACTCACAGTGACTGACTTCATGTCATTGAGGCTGATAAGTTAAAGAGCTGCTAGAACAGTTTTGAACAGCCTTTATGATGTGAGAATTTTGTTCCTGTAAAGCTGAAAGCCAGTGCTGAAGGAACATTTTTTAATACATTCTAATACAAACTTAACCTCTCTGCTGCAATATAAATAATACAGCTTTTTTTCAACTACATCAACAACCTGGAAGTGGTGCACTTCTGAACAAGATCTGAAATTGCAGCTTCCATTTGGGAATCTGAGATTTGGCAGATATACCTTGACCCATGATCCTATTACCAGAAACACCAAATTAATGCTCAAATCAAGTTGGAGACCTCAAACTTGATGCAATTCCTACTGAAATCAATGGATTGTTTCCTCTGAATCCAGTAGCCATCTGTTCAAACCAACTGTGCTTTGTTTTTTGTGACAAAAAGAGTAAAGAGCAAAAGAATTTTTTTCATCTCAGTGTTTTCCCTAGGGGAAAGCCATGAGCTGGAGCTCTGGGATTTACGAACCCCTTTTGTTTAGTCCTGAAGGAACAAAATGTCTCCAATTGCCTGTATTCCCATTAGCTTTATGTGCTGTGTGTCTGGAATAAAGATATTTTGTCTGGTTGTGTTTGGAAAACATTGAAAAAGCTGCAACCTCGAAGACAAGCATCTTCTGCCTGGAGAATATGCAGATTTCCTTCAGAGCCTAACATTAATCTGCAGACATGAAATATAGTACATGCTAAGTTCTTCCTATATGATTTAATTGAAATGTAAGAAAGAGTCACTTAAGTATTAATATATTTTTCTACTCAACTTTGGGTATGTTTATGCACATACATAGATGTCATTAAGAGTTATTATGGTGATACTGTATATCTACATATACAGAGAAGTCTTGTTCATTATAGTGTGAGCAGGTCCAAGCAGAGCTGGAGAGATTTGTCACATCTCCTCTTCAGTCTCATCTGTTTTCCCATCTACATGTATTCATCATAAATCTAGTCAAACATGCTGAAATGCACTGGACAGGCAACCTCAATAATGTCACTAGATTTATGTGTTAGCGAGACTGGATTTTAACAGCAACATTTCTTTCCATTTCAAACCTGTGATAAAACTTCTGCAGTTTGGGAGCTATCTGACAAAATATTTCTTTGTTTCAAATGTGGCAGGGAGATGAATGATTGAGTTGGCAGAATGCTACAGATAAAAGGTTAGGAACATACTTTATCCAGTTGATTTCTTTTTTTTAAATATATCTTGGAGTGAAATACAGATTATGCCATTTAAATCCTGAGTCCTTATCCATATGCTTTGCTGGGGGCTAGAATTTCCAAGAGCTGAGGTACCAGAAAACCCAGTGAAGTCAGCCAAAGGATTTTCATCATGATTGGTGGACCTTCAATCATGTACTAAATGAATAAGGCTTCTTTTATAGCAGTGAAAAATACATCTTTTGAAAAATTATAACTATTTTAGGGAGACCTGGTGCATTTCTCACTTCCTGTCAAAAAGATAACTTAGTTAGTTAGTAAAAGCTTTTTTACATGAGTATTTACTTTGAAGATTAGCTCATTTTCTTCTTGCCTTCACTATTTTGAGTGTATTAGTGGCCCTGCTGTTAGTATCCTACACACCACCTTCTTCCTTTCAGAATTGAGGCCTTGTGCTGAACATTAAAACAAACAATATCTTTATTTGCAGCATATTTTTATACAAGAACACATCTAGACAAATAATGATATTTGTAGTAAGTGTTTTAAAGCAGTATGTGATCTTGGCAGGCTTTGATTTTGAACGCAGTATGTGGCAAATGTTGATCTCATCTCTGGTCTGGGCTGAACTTGGGGGCTGGGCAGGAGGAGCTCTGGATGAAGAGCCAGAGGACCACTTTCCAGGATGACTTTGGTGTATCCTGCCTATCTAAAAGTTTTGGGAGGGCTTCAAAACCTAATAGAAATAATCTGTAAAGATTTGTTTCTGTTTAAGAATAATATAAGGAACACAAAGTGTTGACAACGTTGGGGAAAAATTTCTCAGGTTCCTGTCTTATCAGTCAGTCATAAACTATAATTGGCCCAGCTGCACAACGTGGCATGAATCATTAGGATGACATTATCCTGTCTTCACTCATTTCTTTTCTGCTGTATCTCACAGGGCTGAGACGGGCAGCTATTTTTAATCCTGAAAGCTCTCATATGCCAGGTCCCACATGAACTAGTGCTGTCCTCGATCTTATTCAACATCTGTCAGAGCAGCAGTGGGTAACAGGAGATGTTCCAGCCTCAGAAGCCAATGACACCTGACGATACAGCTCATCTGTTAGGAACTAACACGGCACCGTCCAGGTCCTTGAGTGACTGGAGTGTGTGCACAGATGAGGAGCAGTTGTCTTGGGACTTCAGGGAAGCTCATACTCAAACCTTTCCTCATGAGCTGACTTAGCTGCAGCACAGGTTTGTCTAGCTAAGCCTGAACCTCTTCAAGGCCTACCCTGCAGTCACAGTTCTGTTGGGTCCTGTCACTCTGTAATGATATGTGGAAAGTGGCAATAAACTCCAAAGTGGAGTGATTACAAGTATAGTAGAAAATGATGAGTGGTGTCTGACAGGAGAAGAGGAATTAATTGCCCATCAAAGAACTAGAACAAAACTGGTAAGAGCTCAAAGCAGGCAAAAAGAGGTGGCTCTTCAGGTGGCTGCAGTTCATGTCTGGTATTCCCAGTCACTGCTTAGAGCTTGACAGGTTCAAGAGGAGACATATCAAATCCTCAGAGGAATCCTGTGTGTTATTTATTAAATGTATAGCAGCAATGTCAGCTGAGGAAATACTGATGCTACCAATGGTTGGGTCCTGAGAGAGTAGCAAGAGCAAGTACTGTACCTGCTCTGGCATTTTCTAGTTATCTCATCAAGATAGAATCATAGAATGTTTTNCGATGCAGCCCAGGCTGGCATTGGCCTTCTGGGCTGCAGTACACCTCCACTGGGCTGGTCAGACTCTCTGCTTGAATCCACTACAGCCTCTCTTATGTTCCTTATTCACAGCCATCCAGTTAGGTTATTAAAATAGCTCAGGTATGGGCTGCTGATTAACATGGTGCTGTTTAATCTATGGTGCACACTGGTATAAATCAGAGGATTATTTTTAAGTTGGTTAGAAGGAACATTGGAGGCCATCTGGTCCATCCCACCGACAAAGGCAGAGCTAAGGTTAGGTCAGGTTGCTTGGGGCTTGCCTTGCTCAGCCCCTGTTCCACCACCTGATCACCCTCCCTGTGAATTGTTTTTCAGTTACACCTAATTAGAACTTGTTCATTTACTTACTTGTTTGCTTCTGGTTCTGTGTTTGCACTACATTTTGGTTTTCTGAGCACTAGACTGCTGCTTTCAGTTGCTTCTAGGAACTTCTGGAAGGTTCTGCAGACCACAGAACCTTCTAGAAGAATGTGGGCTGTGATTGGCAGGTGGTGGTTGTTAGCTGAGTCCTGATTGGCTGGTTCTTGAATAAAAGAGGCCTGTAGGGTCTGTTTTGGCTCATCTCTCTGTTGAGTGGTTGGGTGCTGGTTGCCTGTGGTGGAACATCTCGCTGGTTGGTAAGTTGGTCCGTGGTGGGCTGGAGGCTGGAAACTGTCCAGAGAGGTGTAGGAGTGCTCTGCAGTGGTGTGAGATTACAAATGCATCTCCCAGGCACAAAGTGGACTTAAAGTCACATAGTAGATCTGAAAATATGGGGGAATTCTTCTTTTGGGGATTTTGACTTCTTCCTGTTCCTTACAAGCTGGGCTGAGCTGGGCTTCCACTGCAAAGCCTGAATTAAAGTCTTTATAAACAGAAGGAGTGACACTTAACACTTCCCATGGACTGTTCTTTGGCCATTGGGGCCTTTTTTCTATCTTCAGGAGAGTCACAGAAATCCATTTGCTCAGCATTTGGAAGAGATGACAAAGGGGTGGTCTTGCTGTCTAGAGCTACCCAATGGGAAGGTCTTGAGGGGGCAGAGCTTGAGTCTTTTTGGAAATGTACAGGGAATAGGCTGAGACATTTTTTTACCATGTGAATGGTCAGACTTTGGAGCAGGGGATCACAGGGGGTGTGGAATGAGGGTTTGAGGGGGCTTTGGAGACTTGATGACTGAACTGAACAAGTTCCAGAGGCCCTTTCCAACCTAAATTATTCTATGAATCTGTGAATCCTACTGGTAAGCCTTTAATACATCTCTTCATTACTACACATGCAGTAGATTTGAATACAAGTATTAACAGGAATAGTCTATGTGAAATTTGAATATCCTACTTAGCATTTCCTTATTTCTTTCTGCATTTTTTTCCTGATCATGATTCCTCTTACTGAGGAGGAAACTTGAAACACTTTCTTGGAGAAATTTCTGAATAACATTCCTGGCAAAAAAAAATCCCCCAAAGCCCAAAACCAAATTTTTTTTGAGACTCAAAGTTTACCAGCAGCATATTAACATTTTATTTTTAATTTACTTTTTGTTATCTTCATAATCACTGTTCAATTCACATTTCAAATAAGAGATTTGTGAGAGGCATTATTTTGGTATTTAAGGTCAGGGGACAGTGACAGAATAATTTGTAGAAGTACTAGAAACATGACCCAAGAATTTTCTTTCATTAAAGTCTGTAGGATTTAACTGTTTGATAACAAAAATGAAAACATTTTGTTCACATCCCTGGACTAGAGAAGGGAAGGGAAGCCAACCAGTAAACCAGGGAATTAATCAAGAGTGTCCTATGGGTGCAGTTACAGTAAGAGCTAAAATCTTACCCTATGTAGGCTGCTGTGCCTTCTTTTTCAGACTTCTTTCTGAAAGCTTCTTTTCCTCATAGCCACACATTTCCTGCCCTCTCCTAGCTTTTTATTATTAAATATAAACTATCCTCATGTATTCCTGTCTCTGTTCTTTTTGCTCTTTTCCCATAGTCCTGATTGTAATGCTGAACCTGCATTGCTGGGTGTCTTTTGGCTTCTGGAAAAGTAAGTGAAGGTGTGGGGAAAAATGGAATTTCCTTTTTTTTTTCTGGTGCCCTTTCTTAGTTATCTTCTGGGAAAGCAAGAGGATGAAGAACAGCATGCTTGGGGTTTATCATTGCAGGTCTGCATTGTTTCTAATGGAGAAGCTGGCATGGTAAATAGACAATATATAATCTAGAAGTAGAGTTATTATAAATTGCACATCATCCTTCTCTGAGCTTCCTCAATACTTTGCTGGAGCTCTGTTGTGTAAAATCTCAAAATCACATGAGAAAGATCTTTTGGTGGGACAGAGTATAGCCTCAGATCAATATGTGTCTTCTGGGATGTTTTCCCTAAGATGAATTTCATACAATATGTATCAGAAAAAATCCTGAAACAGTGTAAATAGTAGTCACAGAAGCAGCTGCCCACTCACCATGCAGGTGTTGCTGAAAACTTACAGGGCAGTTTTACTTATTTGCTAACATTCTTTTCCAGCCTTTTTTGCAAAGGGATTGTTACAAAAAAAAATAGAAGTGGCTGCTATGATGTGTCTTTTTCATTAGCCTTTGCTATCAGACCCTATAATAAACAGAAATTCTCTCTTCACTTTGTTAGTCCCCAAAATATCTCTGTGCATAATAGAAAGAGAACTGAATAGAGATACTTCTTGTAAGAGGATAATAGATTTTATGACTTGTTTAGGCAACAAGGAGATGACAGCATCTCTAGTAATGTGGGGTATCCATTACATTTGTTCCCACACTTTCTTGTGTTGCCATCAGGTCTAAGGCTCTGTTGAGGTTGCCCATAACAGATTAGTCAGTCCCAAAGGCAGTGTGGACAGGTAGGAACAGGTGCCCTGCCAGCCTCATTCTTAGCCTCTCAGGTTAGGTAATTAGATAACTAAGATGCAGGAGATGCTATTCAGTAGCAATGAGAATGTGGTGTACAGTCAACACAAGTCAGTCTGGAAAGCTGTCAGGATGTCCTTGGGTATATATCCTTGGAGATAAGAAGTGTTTCTAGCTCCCACTCTAAGGACAAATCCATTTCAGAACCATCTCACGAGCTCTGTTTTGCTGCAACATTAGACTGGTTGTTCTCAATTGTGTCAGAAGTTCATATGGCCAAGGATTCCACCTCTGAGAGTAGCTGTAAGTGGGTGCTTGAAGAAGACAAAGAGGTTCCTCTAACAGCTGAGTTTGACACCTAATACTTTCCTGATGTCAACTATTTTTGGTTGGCTACTTACTAAACTAGATGTAGTTTCTATGTAGCTAGTAATGCATAATTAATACAGGATTTATCTTCCATGAGCTCTTCCAGGATCCATGTAAACTTTTACCATCAGTGATGTTCTTTGGCAAGGAGTTTTGTGTCCTAGTGACCTGTTGCATTAATGGTGGACTAATGTAGGTTGGAACCTGCATCTTGGTAGTTTATTTCATGCCATCTAGTTCTTATACATGAAGGGCTGTTGATTGATCAACAGTTTGATCCAGAGTCACTTCCTTCATGGCAATCACAGTTGCAGATTCTGTTGTATCTGAAAGATATGGAGGATTCTTTGCTTACTTGAGCATTTCTCAGTAGGAAGCCTGTTCATAGCTTTGATCATGCTTGCCCTCTGAACCTTTTCAAGGTCTAGTATATTCTTTGAGATGAGAGGAGCAGAACTGGATGCAATATGCAGATACCAATGAATCATGGCTTGCTTGTGATTGCTTGTGGTGCTTTATCTTGTTTTCTTGATGATTAACATCTGCTTTGTCTTTCAGGCTCCTACTGAGCTGGTATTTTCATGGAACTAGTTACAATAACTAGTCGTGGAACTAGTTATAATAACCCCTAGACCTGAATGATAGTAGTCACCTCAGAGCCTGTTTTATATATGAAATTAGGATTGCTTTGCCCACCCAATGCACATCACTTCATATTTTTCTTCATTGAGCTTTGTCTCTTTTTAGTATCTAGCTGCACTAACTTAAAATCCTTCTGCAGTTCCTTATAGCTGCTCTTTATCCTTACTCCTTTGAATGACTTTGTGTTATTGAACCTCTGTCACCTAACTACCTAGCTGGTTGATCCCTTTTCCATCTCGTGGATGTTCCACAGTCCCAGTACACATCCCTGCAGAATGCCATTAGTGACCTCCCTTCTTCAGGAGGGCAGATCATTTATTCCAACGATTTGTTTCCTATCTTTTAAGCCATCATTTACCCATGACATTCCCTCTTATGCTGTAGCTTCTTAGTTTCCTTCAAAGCCTTGATGGAGAAATGCATTGAAAGCCTTTTAGAAATACACGTAGACTTTTATCAACTGGATCACTTTAACTGCACAGAGGTGACCTTTTGGGAGAATTCTTTTTGTGAGGGGCAATTTCCTTTAACAGAAGGCAGGTTGACTCACTCAAACTATATTATTTTTGTCAAGATGTCCATTATTTTTTTTTCCCTTACAGTTTCTATAGATGTCAGATTTCCAGGCATTATTTCTCACACCTATCCTGGCATCCTTCTAAAATTTGGTGTACTATTTTTCCCTCCCCAATGCTCAGGTACTAAGGTGATTTGAAGTGAATGATTATTCACTGCTGTGAGTAATTTGGCTGTTTGACTTCTCTTAGAAGTCTTAGATGAAAACCACTTAGTCTTTATGATTTGAGATGTGAAAATGTCTTGGAATCCCTTCTATGGTCACTTCAGCTTCACACAGACCCTCTGAGTTCTCCACAGAGAAGGATTCTAGAGTAAGAATCTCTTCTCTGCCACAGGAACCGTGTGCAAAGAATTGTTTGGTATATTCTGAAATAGTATTGGCTTCTCTGACTGCTTCTCTTGAAATGTATAATTTGGCTTTATAGACTTTTTGAAAGGTTTTCAGCTTTTGAAAGACATGAAAAAAGATTTGATTCCTTGTGCTTGTTGTTTCTTGACTTCTTCTTCAGCTGACTTACTGTGTATGTTTAATCTACCCAAGTTTTATCATCACTTCATTTTTAGCAAGATGCCTTAATCTGTTCAATAAGCTCTGAGGAGTGCTAAAACATTTATAAGAACTCTAAGAAAATGGCAGCATGTTTGAATACTGTAAAATAGGTTTATTTCCTCTTCACTGTTTAATTTGATTCCCTTTTAAAGGTCATTTACTCAAAATTCCTTTTTTTTTACAGTAGTCTGTATAATGTCAGGCACATAAATGTGTATATACATTTCTTTGCTGAATAGGGAAGGATTTAATTAGAGGCTTAAATATTCTGCTGAATCAAGGCTTGATAACTCCAACTTCCTAACAGCCTAGATGATATTTAATATATCAACTAT
>VYZX01006268.1:49092-62724 GCA_013401335.1 Brachypteracias leptosomus
CTCCATCTTTCAGTCTATCTTCTAAGATAAAGAACCAAGTACTCAGACTCACGGGGCTAGAGACCTGTTATCTCCTTCCTGCTAATATTCATACCCTTAACACTTCAGGCACTTGTAGCTGAGCTACCCAGGCTCCCACAGCCTAGCTGTTAGAGCAGAATTCTTGACAAGTTGAGAATGTTAATGTTGATATTCCCTAATCAAATGGAATTGCTTCATTCTGTGTGAAAATCTGAGATATTCCTCGTGGAGTAATGTGGAATATTGAGTAGTCCTCTGATTTTATCACAGAATAATCTATTCCCAAATCAGACTGTGGGTAATCCAGGCATATTATAATATCTCTTAACATGGGACATGGAGGTGTAATATCTTGAATATGTCCCAGAGCTGCAGTAAATCCTCAAAGTTCAATGTCACAGTGCTCTGGATAAAACATTTCTTGGGGGGGAGGGAAAAAGACTGGGGGAAAATGATGGTGTAGGGATGCTCTTTGGAACCAATTAGCCACGCAGTGGGCAGAAATGAAGGCATGATAAGGACACCTAAATTGTTGTTACTGAGTAGTAGTTGGGTAAATAGTATGGAAATGGACAACATGCATTTAAGCCTTACAGGAAAAAAAAATGTTTCTGTCATAGCATGATNTGGAAATGGACAACATGCATTTAAGCCTTACAGGAAAAAAAATGTTTCTGTCATAGCATGATAATGGTGCCAATAATCCCATCTAGTTTATGAGCTTCACTGAACTTTAAGGTCTGTAAACCACCAAAACAATTTAGGAGCCAGCTTGAGAGTCTGTGTGGCATGACAAGCTGTATGCCTAAAAAGATTTAACTATCCCAGGAATACCAAAAGTAATGTAGCCATGCTTTGAGAAGCACAAAGAATGGTAACATTGCATTACCTTCCTCTCAAAGGATTTGTTGACCACCCTGCTACAGCAATGTACTTGGCTGTTCCTTTATTTTACTGTATCATCAGAAATTAACCAATTTTAGCCTATGGATTTTGCAGCTCTGCTGCAAATAGAATTTTATTTCTGCAGGAAAGTGGATATTCAGTTTTATTTTATGCAAAAGAATGTGGAGAANCAAGAGCAGAGTTTTATTGCATCTGCACACGTAATAAAATTGACTGGGTTGCTGAGATTTGTATTTCTAGGTGAAAGCTTTTTTATACAGCTTAATAGGTTCCATACTTCAGGGCTTTATATGCAGATTCTGGTATTGTCTTTTTTTCTCCTTGCTTTTCCTAGGGATGTAGTGGCCTTTGGCATAAAATGAAGTTGCTTTCCCCTCCCCACTTGCCATAAAGACAACTGTACGTATGGTGTCTTGTATATATTGAACCACTCAGAGTTGAATCACTTCAACACTGTCACAAATTACCCTGTGACAGGCCCAAAGGTCTCTCCTTACAAGCACACTGCTCTCTCCCTCAGAAAGATTCAAATTGCTAGAAATGAAGAAATTTTCCCCTTATTTAGGCCAGATGGAGTAAACAATCCCACAGAAGCAACTGTAATTTCAGGACCAGAATCCGCTTCGCTTCACATTCAATAAATTCAAGTTTATTGCCCATTGCTAGAAATGAGTCTAGAGATTAATAAATGCTACAAATTTGATAAGAAAAAAGACTGATATTACAGATTTTTTTCTATCAAATCTAACACTTCTAGGGGCTTTCTAAATCCATAGCTTAGCATGTCAACATATTTTAAAAGTCCTATAATGACCATACACTTTTCAGTGTTCTTTTATTTTAGGAGCCTAAATCATTTTAGTTTGGAGACCAAAATAGATGTAACAATACTGTTGGAAACATGCTTCTTAATCACTCACTTAAAGAATTTTCAGAGAATGAACATTATAAACTCCATCTTTTCTCCCCAGTAGAGGATCTTCCCTCCTGCCCAAAAGAAAACAGAGGAGAGACTCTATTTCCATGGTCAGAATATTGAGCAGAAAAGTTCTAATGCATCAAAGTCAGGTGGAATATAAGAGTGAAGATCAGCCAAGGTTTTATATTCAGAAAGAATGAGATTTAGGTCTTTAGGCTTTAAGTGAGAGATACACAAAGAAAGCAGAAATAGCTCAAATAGTATAAATTATTAAACTTAATAATGAGGGAGAAGAAACCAAATGACCTTGAGGAAGCACAGAGTGTTGCTCATTCTGAGCACTTGTTATTCCCATCTCTCCTCTACGTGGGCTTTGCTCCATCTAATACTAGGCTGCTTTCACATTCCCTCTGTACCTATGGCAGACAGGTGGTATCTGATCTTATTTCCTCAACAGGAACCACATGATGGTGCTGCAAGGCCAAGTGGAACAAATAAGAGTCTGCCAGGCTACGTCCTGAGCAGTGACCCATCCAAATCCACCCTCTGTGGTATCTCCACTCCTGAGGAAAGAAAGGCTGTTAGAAAAAGTTGTGTACAAGCAAGGAAAAGTCTTTATCCAAGACTCACCATCTAGCTGAAGTTGCCTGGTTCATTCCTATCCTACTTTCCCAACTTTTACATGGCTATCTTGTTTCATAGAATGTTTTAGGCAATGTTTTAGAATGTTTCCCCTGTAACTTTGAGGGTGTACTGACATTACCAGTGCACTGGCACAAGTTTATCCTCAGCAGGATGGCTCAATAAGTAAGTAATCTAGACAGTGGCAACATTTTCTGCAAATCCAGCTTTAATCTGCTTTTACAGAGCAGTTTACTTGGGGCTGAATCACATATAGCTCAATAGACAGAAGAAAGAGAGCAATTACATCCATGCAAGATAATAAGGAGGAAAGTTATACTCTTAACCAAACTGATGAAAATGGTTTCGTGTTAGTGTTTCATATTTTGTAAACATAATATAATATCTTTATGCACTCTTGTTAGTAGCATCTCTGTTTGACATCAGTTCTTTTACTCATTTTAGTCTGTGTGCTAAGTATATTGCAGTGAAAGCAAAACCATGCTGCAGATGCAAGAGAAAGACAAATTCAGATAAAATTTGATGCTTGTATGACCAATATGCATCTACCTATTATTCTTATTGTTTACACTAACAGATTAAACTGCATCAGGAACCCCAGATTAAGAATTATAGGCTTCTTGTTAATATTCCATTTACAAATGCTAGTAAAAAATGAAGAAAAAACATTTTTGGGATCATATCTTTGTGTAAAAATAGTTCTGTAACTTTCTTAGGCACACCTTTGTACTAGGTCAAAAAGCTTAGGAAATTTTAGGAGAACATCTTGCATTTAGCACACTGCTGCCCTTTTAAAAATAGGGTCTAATAGACTAATAACTGTGCAAAACTACACACCTTCTGGACAGCTGATAAATCTTATCAGACTCTCATAGCAATATGATCTTGCTTGTATAAAAGGAGAATCCTTCCAGATATTTAGAGAGAAGTGGAGAAAACCAGAAGCAGAACACATTACTTTAAAAAAGGAGAGAGGATCTTTATCCCCTTATTCATTAACCTCTAGCTCATCAGCCTCAACACAAGGGATGTTTCCAGATAGCACAGCAGGGTGAAGAAATAAGGTGAGAATTTTTTTATCTTGATATTGTAATTTTTAAGTGAAGACTTCCTTGGTTTTCCAAGCCCATTTGCAAATTCTACTTGTGCATCAGCCCAGGGTGTTCAGAGACAGCCTAGAAATAGGACTGCCCAAAAGTCCAGGAAATAGTGAATTAATGCCAGGGGGGAACCCAGGAAAGGTCATTGCACAGCTCAGGGCCATACAGTGGTGATATCCTGCTTCTGAGACAGGGAAACACAAGTTGTACTCAAGAAACATGTCAAAAAGTTATAAATGACAGTGCAAGGGAAACCTGAATAAACACAGTCCCAGCCCAGAGTCCTGCGATGCTTCAGTGAAGGGAGTTTGCAGCTTGAACTGTGTGGAGAAAAAGAAAACAAATCAATGTATTGGTGGGAAATTATCAACAGGGGTTATAGGCAGAAAATGTTTAAAGTTTTTCCAGGGGAAAAAGCTGATTGTTTCATTCCCTTTCCTGATACATGACAAATCTCTTCCTGCACGATTTCTCCACCAGGCTTCCCTCAGTGAGCAAAAGAAGTGGTTATCCTGCTAAAACCCTTCAGATTTCACTGGGGAATGTTGCAAATCTTTCTCATCCTCTTAAGTTTTTCTTCGTAGCAGCATGAACTGTTGCTATCAAAGCAATCACCTAGTCTGTATGTGAACAAAGAAAGGCATTTCACAGGTTTCACATTATGCTACATGCAGTTCAAACAGTTGGATACTTTCTCTGTCTAAATAATTTCCTGATGCCTGGAGAAGAACTCTAAAATAGGATAAGGTGCAAGGTCATCCTGGAAGCTGTGTAGGAGACAATGTCATCTTGGTTCACCTGAAAGTGAGATAGAAGTGATTAGTCAAGGCAGTGATTAGTGATGGTCTGTGTTTGCTTCTTTCAGTAAATTAGTAATTTTAATGGGAAGGTTTCTATTTTTTAATAGCATCATATGTGAGGCAGCTTTGTCAGAGTGACAAGTGGTTTGCAGCTTCAAGGCTTGTGAACTGCCGTGGTGTTAAACTAAGAGATCAATTTTCCTTTGAAAGGGACACAAATCTCCCTTTAAGATGACATGGGTTTAGTTTTGTCATCTCGTTACTGTTCTTACTTTCCTAATGGGATCCTTTAGCCTCCGTGAGATGTTTAGAGAAAAGCAGGTCACCAAGGAGGCAGTAGCAGATACCTCTCCATCAAAGCACAAAGGAGGAACAAGTTTACTGTGGAGCTGGGCTCCATGCTAAATCCACAGAAATCCAACTAGCTGGTTGGAGTTCCTCTGTCAGGAACAGCTGCATAATTATAGCATTAGGAGGATGAGAACAAGCCAGTTCTATTTGGATTCTCAGCTACCCTGAGACTCCAGGCATGGTCCCTCTACCAAGATTTTCCTTTCTCCTTTAAAAGATTTCCCCTTATTCCTACAGGTTGTGTTTGTCATTTGTTTTTAAAGGCAGGAAATACAATATTTCAGATCTTCTCCAAAGGTTAACATCAGCTGAACCTGTGTAAATTAAGACAGGATTGAAGTTACCTGGTGAAATATTTAAAGTCATTGTCTGTCAGGAAGCATGATTCCTTGCCTGCTCCCTGCATCAACATTTAACCACCATTCCAGCCCTTGACAAGACTGTTATTACAGACAGCTGTCATATATTCAGGTTGCCACATTGATCTGGTTTTGTCATATCATGTATTTTATACTTGAATTTGACGTGCCGGGTATTGCAAGTTTTCTGTGACTTAAAATAAGTAGTTGCACAGAAATATGAGGATTTCTTTTTCTGTAGTGGGAAATACGTGAACGCTGAAAGGTAGAAGTGTCACATTAAGTTGTCCTGCCCATATGGAAGAACTTCATAGTGGTAACTTTGATATTAAACTGTAGCAGATTTCTTAATAAATATTAATGTAATTAAAGTGAAATGCATGAAGAAAAGCTCTCCACTAATGACCTGCTGAAAATATGACTCAGCCCTATCATATTTGCTTCCTTATTATGGTTATATAGGATATTTATGCACATAAGTATTGAGTTTGTGTGGCAAGGTTTTGGTAGTGAGGAGTGAAGTCTGCAAGGGTGGCTTCTGGGAGAAGCTGCTAAAAGTTTCCCCTGTGTCTGATGGAGCCAATGCCAGCCAACTCCAAGACAGACCCACCACTGACCAAGCCCATCAATGGGGCCTCTGGGAGAACATATTTAAGAAGGGGAAAAAAAGTTACTGTGCAACAGCCATCGCAGCTGGAGAGAGAAGGGAGAATATGTGAGAGAAACAACTCTGCAGACACCAAGGTCAGTGAAGAAGGGGAAGGGGGGAGCTCCAGGGAAAGGAGGAGAGATTCCTCTGCAGCCCATGATGAAGACCATGATGAGGCAGGATGTCCCCATGCAGCCCATGGAGGACCCCAGGATGGAGCAGGTGAATGCCCAAAGGAGGCTGTGACCTTGTAAGAAGCCTGCACTGGAGCAGGCTCCTGGCAGTATGTGAGGACCTGTGGAGAAAGGAGCCCATACTGGAGCAGGTTTGCTGGCAGGACTTGTGACCCCGTGGGGGACCCTCACTAGAGCATTCTGTTCCTGAGGGACTGCACCCCATGGAAGAGACTCATGCTGGAGCTGTTAATTGAGAACTATCTCCTGTGGGAAGAACCCCACTGGAGCAGGGGAAGAGTGTGAGTCCTCCCCATGAGGAGAAAGGAGTGGCAGAGACAACGCGTGATGGACTGACCACAACCACCATCCCCCTGCACCACCAAAGGGGAGGACACAGAGAACTTGGGAGTAAAGTTAAGCCCAGGAAGAAGGGAGGAGTGTGGGGAAGGTGTTTTTTTTAACATGTGGTTTTATTTCTCACTATCCTTCTCCGATGTGNTGGCTTCAGGGAGAAGCTGCTAAAAGTTTCCCTTGTGTCTGATGGAGCCAATGCCAGCCAACTCCAAGACAGACCCACCACTGACCAAGCCCATCAATGGGGCCTCTGGGAGAACATATTTAAGAAGGGGAAAAAAAGTTACTGTGCAACAGCCATCGCAGCTGGAGAGAGAAGGGAGAATATGTGAGAGAAACAACTCTGCAGACACCAAGGTCAGTGAAGAAGGGGAAGGGGGGAGCTCCAGGGAAAGGAGGAGAGATTCCTCTGCAGCCCATGATGAAGACCATGATGAGGCAGGATGTCCCCATGCAGCCCATGGAGGACCCCAGGATGGAGCAGGTGAATGCCCAAAGGAGGCTGTGACCTTGTAAGAAGCCTGCACTGGAGCAGGCTCCTGGCAGGATGTGAGGACCTGTGGAGAAAGGAGCCCATACTGGAGCAGGTTTGCTGGCAGGACTTGTGACCCCGTGGGGGACCCTCACTAGAGCATTCTGTTCCTGAGGGACTGCACCCCATGGAAGAGACTCATGCTGGAGCTGTTAATTGAGAACTATCTCCTGTGGGAAGAACCCCACTGGAGCAGGGGAAGAGTGTGAGTCCTCCCCATGAGGAGAAAGGAGTGGCAGAGACAACGCGTGATGGACTGACCACAACCACCATCCCCCTGCACCACCAAAGGGGAGGACACAGAGAACTTGGGAGTAAAGTTAAGCCCAGGAAGAAGGGAGGAGTGTGGGGAAGGTGTTTTTTTTAACATGTGGTTTTATTTCTCACTATCCTTCTCCGATGTGATTGGTAATAAATTAAGTGAATGTTTTCCCCAAGTCTGTTTTGCCCATGATGGTAGTTGCTGAGTGGTCTCTCTGTCCTTATCTAAACCCATGAGCTTTTTGTTAGATTTTTCTCTTCCCTGTGCAGTTGAGAAAGAGGAGTGATAGAGCAGCTTTGGTGGGCACCTGGCATCCACCCAGGGTCAACCCACCACAACATAAAATCTCATTTTCCACAGAGAATGCATCTATATATTTAGAAATGTGGTTTGTTTCTTCCTCCAGTACACATCAAGGTTTTGTATCTATGGTGCAATATCTCTGGTTCTTCATCAGTTCCTCACCAAAGACAAATCTAAAGTCCCATGAATATAATTTTAATAAAACATTGTCTCTCACTTGGCTTGGAAAGATGAAGCATATTCTTTCTTTAAACAACCTTTCAGTTCACTCACTAGCCCAAAGATGGGTCTTTTGCCTCTGGCATCCAGCTGAGCTGGGAGATACAGGAGTGCAGAATGAGTCACTGCTTCAACATCCACTCAAGAGATTAAGAAAAAAATACAGAATTGTTGTAGTTCCAGGCAGTTTACAAGCTGCCTCTCCCTTTTGAAAGACATTTCCTTCCTATGTATTCTGCAAATTAAAAATCTAGGGCAATAAGGTGTCATGGAATTGTCCACAGGGCTGTGGAATTGGTTATGATGTTGGATGCCAGAGAAAGAATGAAAGTTAAGGGTTTGCTGACAATTTTCATTGTTTTTCTCCATCATTATCTATTTTGTAGCTCCTGACAAATCCTGGGAATCACCATATACCTGATTAGAACACGCTGCAAAGATCATTTTTAAAAAATCAAAAAAACACCCAAAATAGTGAATTTCTGGATCCTCATATGATCTGACCCACCCCTGGCAGCACTTGGATTGTCCATGGAAGATAACATGACTTTTTAGCAAAATCTTCCTAAATTGTTACCCTTTGTGGCTGAGAAATCAAGAGTTCATACTTATTTGATTACAGGATAGGAAAGAGCAGTGCTGTGTCCCATTGTGCCACAGCAGACCATTTGCCACGTTGCTCTGTTGGGCAGATCTTTAAAGCTCTGAACTTGGCCAGTAAGCCACTAGTAGAATTACTTGCTGGCTAAGACAAGTGATGATTCAAAAATATTCCAGGTTCTTCCTTGGCTCCAGACCTGAAAGGCAAACTCTCAGATCATCAAGAAGTGACTCATTATAGAAAATAGACGTGCCAGCCTCTGCTACTGAAAATATTTCGACATTTTAACATACTCTTGCTTGAAAATGGTCTGCTGAATTTAGCAGTTTTATGTGCAGCTAATCTGGAAGCTGCATACTGTGGACTACAAAAGAAAACCCTTTAAAATTCGTTCCTTAGGCTGCCCTGGGACTTTAGGGGGTCTATATAATTGGCAGTGCTTCTTTCCACCCCACCCTGCTCTGGGTTAGAGAAGCTGCATTAGCTTCATGTGTGTGTGTGCTTGCTTGTGCATTCAGGTGCTGACCTCTGATATGTTCACCCAAGAGATGGCAAAACTTGATCCAGATGAGGAACTTAATTAGGTACTTCTGCCCATCACTGTTTTTTACAGCTTTGTATTAACGGCTGTGAATTAATTCTACAGCCTGGGTCTTCGTGGATGCTCCAGGAGGATGGTGAGGATGAGGAAGCACGGGGTGGGAGGATGAGGATGTGAGTGGAATGCATGATTTTAGGCATGCCAGGAGCAGTGCCAGTATGATTTTAGGCAGGTTTTCCAGTGCTGCCTCCTCCTCACATTTCCAGCTCACCTACGTATGGCAAGAATGAATGAGTTAATGTCAGTGCTGGGAAGATGTAAGTCAAGATGTATGTAACCAAGAATTATGAACAACAGAGATTAATTCGACTGCAGCCGTGAAAGGGGAATGTGCTGTTCAAAATCCTGCACATAAAGGATAAAATGTGTCAAGACTAAAAATAAACAAGCCAGCAATTTTTAACCTTATTAAGGTCTGATGCCTTTCTGTCTAGAGGGCTTAATCTTTTAATGCAGGGCTGTAAAGAACAATTACTTTTTTATAGGTTTACGATTACAATCAAAGATGATTTACTATTTGGTTTATATTGCTGATGAGAGCTGGGCTGTTAATTTTGCTGGGGTTTTGGGGGGTTTTGGTGGTCTATCTTGTTCAGTCTCTCATTGCATTTTCTGCCTCCTAAACCTCCTTCATGCTTCCATGTCAGCGAGTAACTCAGCTATGTAGTACAATTTGTTGAGGATGTAGCAGTAGAAAAAGCATTACCCCCTTCAGATGTGACACTTGGTGTATTACTTGCATGTGCAGTATTGTCAGGGGTGTAGTTTCTGACCTGCAATGCATTATCTGCTCTGCTGACTTTGGGGCTGTTTATCACCAGTGACATATTTCTCTGCAGGAACCTGCCATTCTTCTTGTGCCTCCTTTAATACACTGAACGCAGGCAGACGGTCTGGAACTAGGTGCAAATTTGAAAGTGGAATGGAAACAGCTTTTTTCTTTTTTTTTTTTAACAATTCCCTTCAATGTTGTCAGCTAAACATGGTGCCTACTAAGCTGCTTTTGCTACGGTAACAAATATCATGTTAAAGAGCAGAGGCACTGCAAGAGTGAAATTAATTATGTATGCTTTATGCTTGTCCAACTAACCACACTCTATTCCCAAAGAAATACTTAACACATCTGTGCCTTCCCAAAGTCAAATAGCATCACTATAATTTGAGGCAGGGAAGAAAAGATTTGGTTACACCTGCAGGAAAGCCATTCTTTGGGATTGGAGGGTGCCTTTTTTAATTCACATGCTTCCATCACGCACTGCTTAATTTAGTCAAAAATTCTAATTGAGCTTCTTGGCAGCCTGCCTGATATTTGGCACAGTAGGAATCTTTAAGTTGGAACCTTTGGGGCTGTTTTCAGAGGAACGTATGTCTTCTATTTCCTACGTTATTGTGGCAGACTGATGAGAACTTTTAAGGCAAATGACAGTTGACATAAAATAGCTCACACTGGAGTTTATTCTCCCAGTGTTGCATTTTAAATGGTAAATTTCGGATGTGCTATTTCATTTAGGATGTGTGTGTGTGTTTGATATGATGGTAATAGATGGCAACAGCAGCAGAATAATTCAGTCATGGAAGAAGAGGTTAAGTGTGAAAAGAACTCTTAACGGGAATGGTTTCTGACTAAGCAACCCATGGTAGACACTAGAGCAGTATTTGGTATCTGAAGTAGTTAAACAAGACAGACATTATTCAACAGAGCAGTATGTGTCATGGTCTAAGCAGACATAATAGGATGGAATTAAGAAATACGAATATTTAGGCTACAGACAAGACTATTTCCTGATACTAAGACCTGTTCTGGTTTAACTGGTCTCTGAAGGAAAAAAAAATTGCCAGCTCCTAGCAGGGAATATTTAACACCATGCTGAACAATATGCTAATCCTCACAGGAGTGTTGCAGAATTGTCAGCAGGATGAACTAGCTGATCCCTTCCATCTCTGTTTGGGTTAATTTTGATATCTCTTGGTTTCTGCTTAGCAGAATATGTACTTCACTGCTTCATTTTCCCCTTTTCTTGAGAGCTGTCATGTCTACAGCCTAGAGAATGACCTACTGCTGCAGGACATCTTCTGTTTGCTTCTCATTGCCCTTGTTTTCCACAAGTCGACTTGTCAATGAATGGCTCCAGCTGAAGCAGTTGAGCTCAATTTACCTAGTTACATACTAAATATCTCTGTGGTATCAACCACATGCTTCCTACTGACCTGGAATCATCAACTCTCCAAAGCTCCAGGACACTGCAAATGGATGTTCACAAACAAAAAGTGTCCTTTGAAGACTTGTCATCTCCCCTCTACTCTCCCAGGGAGAACTTGGAGGATTTACCTGGATGTCTGCCCCCTTTTTGCCTCTGGAAACATGGAGATAATTCCACTTAAATAAGACTTGTGTGAAAAATGAGACAAAATTATGCTGAGAATGTTTTTTAAAATGTTCTTCTTAAATCTTCAAAGCATTTTGGGTGAGCTTTCTACTTTTCTACCACATCTAGGATGCTTCATACCTCTGTTTTTTAGCATTGCTAGCCACTATTCTGCTCATAAACCTATTTTAAAGTATGTTCATGTGCTGTGGAAAAACAAAAGTGCTACTTTCAAACTTCCAGCTTGATGAACTAAATGAAGGGGATTAAATTATTTCAACTCATTAAATGAAAATATATTTAATATTAGTGAAAAAAAAATAGGGAATTCATTATTGTTAGTAAACAAATTGAAATCAAATCCTCCATCCTGCATAATGCTACAACTTGCTTGAATAATAAAGATAATTGGCTTTAGAAGCTCTGCTGGTCTGTGGTCCCTTATAATTTTCTATTCTTAAATTCAATCACCTTTTGAAATGTGGAAATCCATTTATATGGTTCGAAACTCTGTTGTCCTCAGAAAGTTTTTTATAACTTCTGCAGGAAATTAGTATGAATTTGGAAGTTATCTGAACTCCTCAGAAACCTCTATGACCTTCTTGCAATTTTATTGTAAAATATTCTTGCTCAAAGTCACAAATGTACCAAAATAATATAAATAATTTGACACGATGAAAAGCTATTGGCTCTTTTAATAGGTATGTTTTATAGTGTGGAAGCATTCTAGTCATAATAATGAATGTTATATAAATAAAAAATAAATGCGATCACTTCATGACTCAGTAGGATTTGGAAGGTATTAGATACAATGGATCTGACTCAGAAAGGCTTCATATAAATACATATAAGAGAGGTAGAACTTAGTTTATGCCTTATCTTTTCAGGAAAGCCATTCTCTGGATGTCAAGATCTGAATTAGTTCTGAAGATTTTTGCAAAGTTCCAAGAATGGTGGCAAAAAGAGCCTAAGAAGAGAAGACCTTTGCTCAACCAAGGAGAAAGCATGAAGATGTTGATAAGGTTTTTGGTATTGAATAGCAGATCATCAGAATAAAGACCAGAGAAAGCCCCAAAACACATATTCCCAAGCCCCACTGATGAGCAGGCACTTCCTCATTAAGATTAAGAGCTTGTTACAGTACATGTGTATAGGCTCAATCAATTTGGTTTATTTTAACAAGGCACCAAGTGCTTCCCATAGAAATTGAGGGCACTCAGTGCTTAATTGAAATCAGCCACATGTAATCCTTGTACTCAAAGAAATATCTAGTTTTTCAGTAATCAACTGAACCTTACATACCTTAGTATACACAGAATAACATAAATTCATTTTTTTCAATAATCACAAACCTCTATGTACTATGTAATGATTAATAAGCTTTTAATAAATGATGTGTCAACTTTATTCGAGGGAATTTTTAACAGTTTTGAGAGTGGAAATGATCAAAAACTTGCTGTGCTCACTCTAACCATACAGAAAAAAATAAAAATAATATTTACTTTCTCAGAGAATCTCAGCTTTATTTGTTTCTCATGGTTTATGATAAAACTGCTTATGTTGTTCCAGTCTTGATGAAAATACGACACTACACAATGTGTAGTAATTCCTTTCTTTTTCAATATAGTTTATATTTAAGTGTAGTTTAAAGTGGTTTATGTCATGCAGTGCTCAAATTTCCCATCAATATTTCCTCTCCATGTTTCCCTGAAGCTAGATTTTCAGCTTTTGACCCTTTTACTGCAGTGTTATTCCCTTCTTCTGGTGTAGGAGCTTGAGCAGCTGGAAGTGTGTGAGATCTTTGGAGCAGTTGGACCTCCATGGACTATGTCCTATTTCAATCCCACACAAAAACCTGCCTTTATTTCATGGATTTCATTTACTATGATAAGAGGAAACTGAAAATCTGTTTTGAAGGAAGCAACCTTGATTCTCCACTGTATTGCACACTGAATAATTTCTTACACCTTCACAACTTGTCCAGGTGACTATCAATCATCAGCTTGTCTTGGATATACTAATATGAGTAAATATACACGTCAAAGGCAAAATATGCTCATGTTAAATTCATACAGCCTAATGAGAATCTTCATTTCATTAACAGCTAGTAGGATGGAGTTCCTTCATTTAGACCCACTATGAGAATAGAATAAATAGAATCATAAATAAACATTTCTAATCGCTCGACTATTTCTTGAAGTACATGAGATCTGGTGCTGGAGGAACATTTATTTAATGGAGTTCTGTAACTTCATGTATCTTTGAGCATGTAAACTGCCACAATGCATTATAATGTACACAACCCCCAATATGCTCTATATGCAATCCCATCTGTTTTAAATGTGATGATTACTGATCACTGCAGACGGCGCATGCAGTGTAAACAGTTTGCTACACACAAACCAATATATTCTAATTACAAGTCAATAAATTTCATATACCATCCAATTAGCTGTCATAGAGACCCTTGT
>VYZX01006269.1:2224-73304 GCA_013401335.1 Brachypteracias leptosomus
TTTCTGAGTGGTGTGGTTGTTGTGCCAGGAAATGCTTGAAGAAAAGTTCTTTAGCTCTGGCACTCTGGTATATTTATTTTGGTATAGTTCTTCTGAAAGTCTCACAGCTCATACTACACCTAACATACTCCCGTAATAAAAACTCAGCTGCAGAACAGACCTTTCCTTTATATGAGGATGTAATCACAATGTTACCAGAAACAGGAAGGGTAACCTGGTTCCCTCTAGAAGACAGCTGTCCTCCCTGTATTGTGGAGGAGCTACAGAAGCAGAGAAAATTTATTTCTAGCTGATTATATGCTCAAATGCAGGAGGATAGAAGACAGAACCAGAGTCAGTGATGTGGTAAAATGAATACATTAGAGATGACGTATGTCTAGATTACATATATCATAAGACTTATACATGCCATATATCAAAAGAAGACTCTACAGCCAAAAATGTAGTGCTCGCAGTCCTTGACCTGAGACTGGGGTCACTGATCTCCAGTTCTGGACCATTTCTTTCTTCCGCAGCCTTTCCTTGTAAAAGAGATGTTCCAGTCCCCTAATCATCTTTGTAGCCCTCCTTTGGACTTTCTCCAGTAGTTCCCTGTCTCTCTTAACCTGGGAAGCGCAGAACTGGAAACAACACTCCAGATGTGGCCTCACTAGGGCAAAGTAGAGGGGAAGGAGAACCTCCCTCGACCTACTGGTCACACTCTTGTTAGTTCACCTCAGGGTACCATTGGCCTTCTTGGCCACATGGGCACATTGCTGGCTCATGGTCATCCTGCTGTCCACCAGGACCCCCAGGTNTACAGTGCATGCCCATAAGAGCAGCCCTCTTCTTTGTGCCATTATGCAAAATCAAGTAACAGGAGTTCAGGTTAAGGAGAGCAACCTCTGTATCCTGCCTACCACGAATGACTGCTAAAACACCAATTTGCCACTAGTAACTACTGACACTTCTGATCTAAGCTGAGTGGGTAGCTTAAAAGCTTCACAGAGTGTTTTAGTGCACTCTGCTCTCACCCGTAACTGTCAGGAGCTCATATATAACTTGAGCTCACAGTGTGAGTCCAGGGCTACCAGGTCATTGCTCAAGACAGTCCTGACTGTACCACTTGTGGTGTGGCCAGAGCAAGTGCTCATAAGTGGCATATCCTTCATGATCATGCTATGCTCACATGCACCAGGTAAGGTGATAAGGTCACTGTGTCTGCTCATCCTGCTGCTTTTTTTGGTGCCAAGCAGTGTGACTGCCTGTAAGCCATCCCTCCTTCCTATCACACACCCCCCTTGTTTTAGAACAGTAGATTATCACAGTCCTTATGGTTCAGTGTGTTCCTGAAACCAGGTATGCTGCTATATAGGTGATTGCAAAAGGGAAGAAGAGGGATTCTAGGATTACTAAAGATGTATAGAACAAATCACAGGCTGCATTGGCAAACCTTGTAAATGATCCAAATGGATAGTTTTACTTCATCAGGTTTTCCAAGATTTTCTATTCTTTTCAATCTACATAATTCTAGCTTTAAATCTCTTTCAAGATATTTTCTCCTTTTCCACTTATTCAAAAGTAAATTTAAACATGGAAAGTTTCTTCATTTCCAAACCTTTCCACAAGCATGTCCATGAACAGGAGTTTCTCATTCATTATTATATACCTTGACATATGCAACACAGAGTGATTAGAGCAACATGGAGTTTGCTGTCTTCATGAACTCCCTGAATATCAGTACACAAACAGTTTAAATTGTCTTTTTCACTATTAGCATAGCACCTGAAATATCTGAGAGGACAATATAAAATGCAATATCCTAGTTATAAAAAGGATTATGAGGGATGGACACATTTTGTGCAAATTATTCTAAAATCACTTAGAAGTAATTGTGAGGGGTTGTTAAGGACCCATCAGACCACTGGAATCCTGCAAGGTTTTTATTCTTTATCCTGGTTTCAGTACAGCTCTGCATATGCCAAGTAGGTACAAAATCATTACTAGCCAGGAAAACAACTTCTATGGAAATGAGCCTAACCTTGTTTAGACACGAGATTAAGGTGCTTAAAAAGTGGAAAGAAAGCT
Organism: Brachypteracias leptosomus; assembly: GCA_013401335.1. Taxonomy (NCBI): domain Eukaryota; kingdom Metazoa; phylum Chordata; class Aves; order Coraciiformes; family Brachypteraciidae; genus Brachypteracias; species Brachypteracias leptosomus. Next base: position 4,292 of record VYZX01006269.1, read on the forward strand.
TGAAAGCTGAATAGCAGGTCCATATGGAGGCTGCCCCCATCCACTTACATAAGTACAAAGCTGTCATTTAGGATGTTCTACTATAGCTGAAAAGCATACAGTCCTCAAAGAAAACATCTCAGATTCAGGGTTCACAGCTAGCATAAGTACAAGAATGAATGCCATTATGAAAGACTGGATTTCTTTCTTGATTTTGGTCATACTGAAAGATTTTCTTTTTACCATAATCTTTTCCTTCATTTAATTCTCTATTGATTTCAATTAAGTTCTCAACAGGTTTGCACCTCCAGCTGAGGGGTTTTTGTTCCCTTAGCCAATCAGCTTTTTAGACTGTTTTTCAAGATTTTAAATCCAATGAAAACCCAAGAGAGCAACAGCAAAAAATTAACAATGTGCTAAGGAATGAACTATCTATTATCTGTCACTGAAATTCCTTTAAAGTCTCTTTCTTCACAGATGGGCAACAGTGGATCTAAAAAACTGGTTAATGATTCTCATTAAATGCTTTACATTCAAAACTGTTAATTAAAAATGATGTCCTTCTATAGGAAGGTGGCAGTGGGATAATACTGGCTTATAGTCAAGGAACTGCTCTGCAGTATACAGAGATGTACACATGGCTAACTTCTCACAAACTCCCTAGGAGATCCTGAGCAAGGCAATTGCTTGGTCCTCCTCCTATCTCTAAATGTATGAGAAAGCCTGTCCTGTTTCCTATGATTTAGTCCAAATAAATTTATTACTACAATACTGGTGAATGTCAGGAAAGGCTTGACAGACAGACAGTTGGTTGTGCTCATATTACATAGCTGCCTTGTTTCTAAATAAGCATCAATACTAATGACGATAATGTACAAAATCTTTGCTTACATAATTTACATCTACTTTCAAAAAAAGAGAAATTTTTATTTTTGAGAGTTTGTTTTCTTGTAAAATTACATAGTCTGAAGCACTTATACCATCTCAGAAATCTTGAAAATAGTGATATTCAACTCAGGTAATTATGAAAATCCCATCTTAATACCTGCTACTGAGCCATCTCAATATTTAACTCCAATACTTGTTATGCCAAATGTTAAAGCCAAATAATATCTTTAGTTAGCAAAAACCTTCTAGAAGGGAGAACTATGAAAAGATCTGTTAAAAGGTAACAAAAGAGCAAAAAGAAAGCTGTTTGAATAGGCCAGAAGAATATTCAGGGCAGATTACTTATTTGATTAGCTGATTCCTGTACAACTTAGAGTCAGAAAGAGCTCAAGTGTTTTATGCAAAATTACGCAGAAAAATCAATGTGAAATCCAATTAGATCTGCTTATAACTGGACATTTTCCTAACACACTATCTCTTATAATCTGCAGTCTAAGGTATCTAAATGTGCCTACTCATGACTACTGTAAACATTTGCAGGTAGTAAAGTGAGAACTCTCTGCAGATCTTTTTTTTAATGTTTTTTTTTTTATATACACCTGTCTACCTTTCCACTCCATAAAATGTTAGTTTCTGTAGCGGTTTTCAAAGCCATAACTTCTTCCAATATGAATTGAAAAACTTACTATGGCAACTTAGACCACTGCAATATCGCTCTTAAAAATGAGCCTGTAAGGGAAATGAATTTCCAAAGGAAACTAATTTAAATGTAATGAAGACTCTTAAAAGAAACAATTTCTTTTTCTCATTCCCTCCAACTCATACCCTCCAAGGGGCAGAGTTTTTGCCATTATGAACAACTTATAACTTGTATGTGTGTTCTGCTAGCCATTGCCTAGAGTGATCATTAGTGTTTTGGTTCTTTTAACAATAGTCTCAAAGGTTTACACACGGTTCCTTTCTCTCTCAGCAGTATTTTACGGTTTGCCTGTGTATAAATCCCAATATTCCCAAGTATTCAGGCAGGAAAACTGCACAAGGAATATTCTCTGAACTTTTCTGAGTTCTGTGAGAGCTATGCATTCTATGCCTAACAATCTACTAGTATTTCAGGAATTCCCCCCATTTCCATTATTATAGCTGTGAGCTACTAACTGATGCATCACATTTACCCCTTGAGTATTTTCAGTGTGGAATCTCATAAAAGTAATTTCATAACTTTATGAAATATTAATGAAAGCAAGAATGGGCAGACAAGGGTCATTGATTTATAGTCAAAACCTGCTGCAGTTTGCAGAAATGTAACTGTTCCTTTTGGATCCTGAATACAAGATGAATGCTAGATTATCTAAAGTGTTTCAGTTATCTGAAAGTGGAGAAAAGGTGTATCTGAGTTCTAATCTCACTTTGCTGAAAAGCACTATACTTGTGTGAAAGTTTCTTAATACAAAGTACAGGAAAAGAGAAATTAAAAAAAAAAAAGTGAATCTATGGCCTTGTCAAGTTAAAAAATTGTATTTCTTGTGTAGCTCTGAAATGCTGTTTATCTTAGAAGAACTGCTAAGTACGCACTAGAAATTCATGGACTGCAGTTGTCCATGTCTGGCAGAGCTGGCATTTGCTTGAAGGTAGGAGAATAAGCAGACAGTAATTACGAACAGATAAGTTTATCAAGAATAATGTAGAAAAAGCATGTTGCCTACCTTAATTAATCATTGTAATTTTTGAAGGAACTTATTTGGTATTTTGTTTCTACCTGATGATCTGTTGTTTTTAAACAATTGAAATTTCTCATCTTTTAAAATACTAGGCAAGTTATCACTCTGCCTTTTGAACCAGGACTTTGAAGAGTAGTCAAAGTCTGTCTGTTGATTATAAACAGTTCACTTCTTCATTTTTATTATATGCCTTTCTTTATATGATTGTGATCTCTGTTTCATTAAGGGCACCATGTTTTGTCTACAATAGTCAGTTACATTCTCTGCAAGCATTGCTCCTCTTAAAACAGTCTGACATTCAATGATTGAGAACCAAGAGATAAATTAATTAATTCATATGCTGCAAGACCCTTTATCAAGATTCTGGTAATAAGCTAGGAAAGCATGCTAGGAAGCTAAGTAGATCTTAGTCTTTCTGCAAACCTGGATGAAACCTACAGGGGCTCTGACTAGCTGCAGCAGGTTCAATGATAGGAAATTTTGCAAAAGCACCACTACCATGAAGTAGGATTACATATCTGTTCCTCAGAATCTCACCTGCTACCCAGTTGCCTAATGGCTCACTGCAGGTGTTAAAGTCTCAGAGTGAGACTAAACCAGTCTATCAGACAGAATTTAGATATCTTCATCTTATTCATTCCTTCAGGGATTTACTTTATCATAATAGTCTCATTGAACAAAACCCTACATTTCAAGGCCAAGTTGTATAAGAAGGCAGGAAGTCAAAAAGGAAACAAGGCAAAACAAGGGGATGCCATTGATGTCTAAGAAAAGCTGTTTTCTTTCTTCATCTGTTTATTGTTTAGTGCAAGTTGAAGAAGGAATGTTTTCAAGTAAAAAGCAGCTAGATAAAGCTTCTCCGAATATCTGCATTATATTTGACAAATCCAAGAAACACCATTCACTTTCCTCCACCCACTGTTAGGTAGTTACACAACTAGTGCTCACTTCTAGCACAAGAGGTGCCAGCTCATATAGCCCTACCTAAAAGAGTGCGGAAGCATGGCTGGTCTAACGAGCTTTTCTGGGAAGTATTTGTCTGCTTTCTGTTGCAGACTTGTTGAGGTCTGAATAAAAAAGTTCAAGTAGTTGGAAAGAAGGCAGGAGCTTAAGCATTTAAAACATTAGTCTGAGATGTACATGCTTCTGCGGTGCTTTTGGCCAAGAGGTAGTGTTCAGGGAAAAAAAACAGGAAAGTTTGTTTGTTAAAGTAGCCAGAGGATACAGAAGTCTTCTAAAAGCCCTGAATCTACTGCAGGTAGGCAAAAATTTTGAGCATAGCCCTGATACTGTTTCTGAAGATCCTCGCTCTGCCCATAGAAGAAAGTTTTGCAAGTAGAGTCCATGTCCTTTCAATTGCCTGGGTGGTCTCAGGGCTGAACTCTGCCAACTTCACACAACAGAGATCAGAGAGAATGAAAATGTCCTGTGGTGGTACATAGTGACACTGTCTTCTCCCCATTCTGCCCTCCTTCTTGTAAAACCTAGGTTTCTTCTAAATAAATCAAGCTGTCAGCAATGTTAGCATACACCAGTAAACACTGTGCCTGTTAGGCTGAAACCAGGCTGGATGCCTGGTTTCAAACCACTCAAATCAAGGCTTAGAAGTTTCACAGACCTATGCTTTATGATCATCCTGACATACCATGGTTTTTATATTATGTTAAAATAAAAATGAAAAATGCATGATTACAGGAATATAAAAAATGGTGAATTGTTAGTATAAAGAACTGCTTTGTGAGAACTGAGGCAGCAGCCATACTCGTACTGCAACCTGAATGAAAACTCCTTCAAGACCCAGGGATGGCGCATGCTGTAATTGTTTTCATGCAAGCTCTTTGTATTTCAGTCTCTAAATCTCATTTATGTATGTAACCAAAACTTACACAAGTTAGATGATTCTAAAGAACACAAGGATTCAGTTAAGAAGTTTTGCATTCTGCTGACACCCTTGTGCTGCGGCATCTTGTAAAGTTCAAATTCCAAGAAAAGCATTAAGTACTGAAACATTCAAGAGCTTAGCGTAGATATTTTTTGTCTGCTTTTTAGTGTCATTGAAACGAGAATGAAGCAGTTCCATGATATAAACTCCAGTCTTGCTGGTTGATTAGGTTTCTCCATTAATTCAGCTTTTGGGCAGGAAGTTGTCCTCTGTAATAGTCACAACTTCTTCAAGGTGTTCTGGATCAGAAGAGGGGAATCTTTTCAAAGTTTTGTAACCCATCTGGCAGTGGTCTGGGTCAGTAAAAACAGCCTTTAGAATAACTAATGTAACATACTTGCCCTTGGTTCCCCATTTAATTGGAGCAGGAAGATCAATAGACAAACTCATGACATGGAGAAAGACAAAGATTATTTTGATTATGAAAATTTGCTCTGTAATTTCACGTTGACCTAGGATGGGCCTTTCTGGTCATCTGCATAAAATCACAAAGCTCAGGAGTACAAATTATAACAATTTACTAGCAAGATACTTCCAGCTACGACAAAATAAGGTAATTTTATTTGACAGGATCATTTTGCACCCCTTGAAGAACAGAACCAAATAGACTAAGCATAAGCAATGTTCTAAAGTAACATTATCCAATTATATTATATACAAGGGGAATAAAACAAACAAACAAACCAACCAAGGCTGGCAGTAAGCCCCAAAGCAATTATGTCGTTTTGGAGTTGATCCACTGTATTTTAATAACAGCCTTTACAAATACATAATGACCCTTCAGATTAGCAGCAAATACTGTTGGCTTAATTACATAAAATTTAGTTCACCTTTCCAGAACTGCCCACACCTCTTGAGATAAAGACCTGCAACATGGTAAAGCATACATGACAATTACAAACGGGTAAGCAAAGTGCACAGCAGAGCCTGCAAAGAGGACATTTTACCAGAGCAGTTCTTAAGCCACCTATGTCAAAGGTGTTATTAAAGAGCACAGGACCATACACAGAACTACAAGTTGCAGGACACAGACCAAGCCAGACACAGATTTAGATGGGGTGTAGTGTGGTAACAAAAGGGGCTAGACTGGTCTCCACTCTCCCATTGGAAGAGCAAATGATGTCGTCTACCTGGACTTGCAAAGTGTTAGACACTGTCCCACATGACATCCTGGTATCTAAATTGGAAAGATATGGATATGGTGGATGGACCACTCAGTGGATAAAGAATTGGCTGGATGGTTGCACTCAAAGAGTTGTGGTCAACAGCTTGATATCCAAGTGGAGACCAGTAATGAGTGGTGTTCCTCAGAGATCGGTACTGGGACCACTATATTTAACATCTTTTTCAGTGATACGGACAGTGCAATTGAGTGCGCCCTCATCAAGTTTGCCAACACCACCAAACTGCATGGTGTGGTTGACACACTGGAGGGAAGGGATGCATTCAGAGGGACTATGACAGGCTTGAGAGGTGGGGCCATGTCAACCTCAGGAAGTTCAACAAGGGCAAGTGCACAGTCCCTCACCTGAGTTGGGGCAATCCCAAGCACAAATACAGACTGGGCAATGAGTGGACTGAGAGCAGTCCTCAGGAGAAAGACTAGGGAGTACTGATTGATGAAAAGCTCAATATAAACCAACAATGTGTGAGTGCAACCACCCAACATCCCCTCCTGCTGTGTCTTCTGCCAAAGCATGGGGGAGAGGAAGAGCTCGCATCTCCCTCACCCACACCATTTGTCCCTAGGCTGCGTTTTTCACAGTATGAGGTTTCCCTTCCTATCCCTCGTGACAGTGTGCCTCATGGACAGCAGTAGATGTGCTGCAGCTCAGCTCCATGCCAACTGATGGTTCATGAGCCCTGATGTGTGGTCGCATGTGCTAGCTCTGAATCAGTGCTGTGGAAGCCATTGCTGCACATCCACTCTCAGAAGGGCCTTGAGCCTTCTCTGTTGTTCCCAGAGGAGGGGTCTCTCTGCATGGAACGGCCACACAACACTGGACCTCAAAAGGATTGAGGTAAATCCCAAAGTATTTAAAAATCCAACCAATTTCAAGACAATAGTCATATCCTGGCACTTGTTTCCCACAATCTAGCAATAAAACAAATGGCTAGTTCCTACCCCATTTTCTCCTGCAAACCCCTCTCACCTGTTCATCTAGGTACCAGAGAAGCGAAGTATTGCTTTTCCTCCTAAGAAGATATGTTGGTAGCTAAGAAGTGTGTACTGTGAAAGCATCTCCAGGTAATTTGCTTTCAATCACCAATTCACTCCTTAAATCTTCTTTCGAATGTAGTTATCCAAAACACATCTACTACCTAGTGGCATTTACCTGCAACCTTTTATCTCCATGATTACTTGATAATCACAAAAAACAAGTACTGCTGTTCCATTTGCCACTAACCCAAACCAGTCTTTCATTTAAAGTCTAAAGCAATCAACTCTCTTTTACCTAATTTCAGTTCTCTTTCCCTTACCTTCCCCCTAAGAGATGGAAAAATGAGAGTCACTGCAGCAACTTCTGAGCTTTTAATAGATGTTTCATTGGCTCATAGCCCCCATTACTCAGCCCTAGGAATTGTTTTGTACAATTGTTTTCCATCATGGTAAAAACAAGTCTTTCAATAATTTGAATGAAAAAGGCAATACTGTACGACTAATCGTACCCTGCAGCTCACACACCAGGTCTGCTCTGAGTGATGGAGACCTGGGCTTGACTATGCAGTAAAATAGTTAAATCTCTAGATTCTAGAAGAACTTTCTGTAGCTGTTTTAGCTACTAGAGGAATCTGGTGTTTTGGGAGGAAAGTGTTCTGCCAAGGAATAAATTTCCTCTTCTGCTTAATTTTGTAGTTCAGCACTGATTATTCAGGCTTGCTTATAATGAAATGCAGAAATTAGACAAATTATTAGGATTCTTTCACAGAGTTACAATACTTGAGTTACAATGCTCTTGCTATGCCCGGGGTCTGTTTTCTTTTCTCAATGGAAAATTTTTGATCTTTCTGGAAAAATCTGAATATACTGTGAACCTGGAAGTGGTTTTCAGTCCCTGCTGGATCCAAGTGAATGACTCAGTCACATCACAGCAATATGTAAAAGTCAGGTCTGGCCTCATGTTATTCTCTCTTATATTTCCACTTGTTATAATTACTTTAAGTGTTTATTATCTAAAATTTTTGGAAGTGTTTTCTTGTAAGGAAATACTGCATCCTAGAATATAAAGTCTTATTTTTACTTTAACAAAGTATACTTGCTATGGTTTCCTCCTAGAACAGACAGCAAGGAATTTGTTCTAGTATTTAAAGTTACAGGGATTATAAGCATGCTCTTAAACTCCCTCAGCAGCGAGTAAAAAGGAATAGCTCAAGCCCAGTCTTACAATTTCTCAATTCTCAAGCTCAACTTCTTACTACTAAAAAATTCAGAAACACTTGAAGAAGAGTGTCTTTCATACATTTGGGAAGCTACATTATTTTCCCGTCTTGGCATCCAAGAAGGGAGAAGGACAGTATTTTGCAGAAAACATGGAGTGGATTTAAACTATGTTGTATGTGAAGAACATAGTTTGTATTTCTCAGACCTCTTGGTAAGGATAGGGACATGTGGCCCAGTTCTGTAACAGGTCACAATCAATTCTGGTTCCTATAGACTAGCAGGGAGCAGTAGGAACAGGCAGGGCAGCACCATCCCAACAGGGCACAGCCCACAGCATCCAAATGAGGAGGGCAGAGCTGGGTGACCTGGTTTTGCTGAGAGCTCAGACTACCAGGCAAGTCTGCTGGGACAAGGCAGGTCCCAGACCAAGCTGGGAAGTCAGGTTAGTGGGTGAAGGTCAGGGAGGCACAGAAGTAGGCACAGACATACCTGCAACATAGCTCAGGCAGAGACCAAGAGCAGGAGACTCAGCTTACAAGCAGCTCCCAAACAGAGGCAGGGCAGGCATCTGCTGAGCTTTTCAAGGCCTGACAACTCCATTATTAGAACTGGCCCTCAGCCCAGGCAGTCAAACTCTGCAGAGTGGAGGGAATGTCCTTAGGATTCTGACAGTGGCTGCTTATGAAAGCTAGGAAAGCATATTTGCAGCTACTTAACTCTTACAAAAATCAGGGAAGAAATTGCAATGTTTTGTAAGGAACGCGTCACACTGTCTGCCTACTGGAGATGGGGAGTGCTGATGGCTCACAAATAGCAGAGTGCCATCTGCTTCAGGGGGCCCACACTTGCTCCTCTCTTGTTATTTTTCTGCAAGCTGAAAAATGCCATTCAGTCTGGTAGTCTATATTTTGTTCTACACGTGGGAAAGACAAGTAATAATATAAATAACAGCAGGTGCTTCTAAATGAAATATAATGTCTTTAATAAAATAATTCAAATAAAAACTGTATTTCTCCCTACAATGTCTACTAGATTGTGAATTATTCTCCTAAGTGGAAAAGACTGACCCCAAGTCTGTAACTACCCTGAAGGGCACTTTTGCTTCATGACATCTTTCAAGGGTCCACCATGACCCCTCTGCAGCTCACATGCCCAAGAGTTTTCTTTCTTCATAGAAACCAGTACACTGTAGAGAGGCTCTTCCCCTGAGATGGGGCTGAGAACTACTAATGCATCCAGCTCTCACTGTTTCCAGTTCCAAATGAATATGCAAGGTGTAAGTCACTTCTTATTTGAGAAACAGACTGGACAACTTTTTTTTATAGCAGAAGAACAAAGGTTGGATAAAATTACCTTTAATAAAGTTAGAATTCATTTATTATGTGTGTCAGTTGAGAATGAACATTATTCCAGTGGAGTGCAACTGTACTGATGCAGAACAGCGCACCTCCAAACCAGATTATCTACTCTGTTTCTCATTATTATGGTATTTTCTCCTTTTAATTCCCCTTTTCCTTAACAATTATGGCTCCACAGGTCAGCCTGATGAAAACAGAGTGAACACTACACAATGCTCATTTAGAAGCAGCACCAAACCAGCTGTTTTACCAATTGAGGGTAACTCTTCATCAGTAAGATTAGTAGTCTTTCAATAAGTTAGTTTTTGTCTACCCCTAGAATCTGGAGTTTCTTCTGTGTGATTGGACTATTAGTCCAGGTGCCAGGTATAGGAAAAGAACAAGGAATTCTCGGCCGAAAAAAAAAAGGTGTTCTGTTTTTGTTATTGTGCTGTCTTCTTTCTAGGTACTATAATTCAGAACAGGACAGGTGCCTTTCATTGGAACTGCCGTTGCGTACAGATGCAGACGATGCTGCTTGCTCTTTTGGAGAAAGGGTCTGGAGTTCTTTTCTGCTCCTAATTTCTTGCTCTGTCTTGAGGTGTGATACTGAATAACTCATATTCTCTTCATCCACAAAAGAAAATAATTGTAACCTTTGGAAGCACTTTGAGGGTCTTCAGTTGGAAGGTGGCATATAATCACATCAGATAATTGTGAAATACTTTCAAGGAAGAGACAGCTTTCTGCATATGTTTAAAATGTTGGCAGTCGAACAGAAATAATATGTACTTTCATACATAATATCACTACAGCTCTGCCACATCTAATTTTGTATTTGTTGGTGGAATTTCATGCTCATGTGATCCTTTACATCCTGCTGCAGGGCCTGCTTTTGTGCTTTTCCCATCATTATTTGGTCTTTTTTGTGACTTTATTCCCTCTGAACTAAAAAGAAGGGGGCATTTTTGGTAGATTTTGCCCAATGCAAAATAAAAAACCTTATCATTTTGTTTCTCTCACAAGTCTTTTTTTTTTTTTGCTGTTCATTATCATCAATGTGATCTATTTCCAACAGCTTCAAACAGATCTCAGAAACTTTTATAGTCTGCATTTGACCTGGTATTATGTTCTTCTCTTTTCTGTCTTCCTCAGGGGCCTTAACACAATTGCCATAAAGCTTAGTGGGATTTTGAATTGGACTTCAGAAGTGGAAGAACAAAGTGATTAAATAGTTGCCTTTCAGATAAATAAATCTAACTTAGACATAAGCATTTTTATTTTCACAGTTAAATAAAAACCTTGTATTTAACTGCTTTTAATTTAAACACAATCTGGAAATATTTCTATATAAGACATTGTCTGTAGCACATAAAAACAGATGGATGCACAGCAGGAGGCACAGATACTGCCCCTGTGCTGGTGAGGAAGGAGTTGATCTGTCCCTGAGCCAGAACTACAGAGGAACTCAGGGAACAGGACATGGCTAGAGGGTCAAGGGTGTATTACCCAGAGCTGCTGACTCTTGCTTGCATAAAAAAAAAAAAAAAATAAAAAAAAAAAAGGGAAAGGCTCATATAGGACAAAGTGGGTCACCAGATGGGACAGGGTCCAGGAACTGGGAATGAAGCAGGAAAGGTCTGGAAGAAATATATGAGGAACAGGTACATCCTGTGACAGAAAATTTAGACATTCTGAAAGTACTACTGTATTTTGGTGTCCATAACCCAGCCTGAGCTTCCAGTAAGAGTAAGTCATAGTTAAGCAGCACTAGAAGTTACATGTATGTGGCATCCCTAACATATGGGTCTTGTTTCTACAAGTAACAGCCTCTGACCTGTTTCAACCTGTTCCCTCCATTCCAATATGTCTCCTGTTCCTCCCTTCATATTCCCCCAGAACCTCCATGCCCATTTTCCTCCTTTTTGCCTCTGCTTCTGTATAGATTATGTGAAGATACAGATTGTCAAAGAGGCAGTTTGTATCTGTGAAAACACAATTATGGGCTGTCTGCTGTGCTTTCAGCCACAGAGGGATCTAGAGGCAGGGTGGAGGAAGGGGCTGCTGCAGGATGGGCAAAGCAAAGCATCTGTGCCAAGGAAGCTTGGGCAGCAGCTCTCAGTATGCAGAAGTTCCTAGGCCTGACCTCCATCATAACCAATGGACAAAGACAGGCTGAATTTCCTTTCACTCCACTATTTCTTCCTCCCTTCATCCTTCCCCCACTCCTGCTGCAAATAAGAAAAGACAAAAAAAACCTGTATTAATGTGGTTAGAGCAACAGAATAGCTGGACACTTGTTCAATAGGTTGAGCTGCTTGGAAGCAGGAGCCAGAAGTACGTAGAGCTGGAAAATGGGGGCACAAAAATACAGCTGGAAGAATGAACTTGCCAGAGTGGGAAAACATTGGATGAAGAATGTGATTTTTCTCTTCATATGAATTCAAGAAAAAAAAAGACCCTTTCTGAACTAGGAGTATATTTTGCTAGCTCTCTCCTCTTCAAACAATCCTACAGACTACACTAATCTTGTGCTGCTAGCTCTCTTCTTCTTCCTCCTCAGTCCAAACTCAGCAACATCCCCTCAGAATACCTTCATCTTTTACATATTCTTCTCCATCCACTACAAGAGCCAAGGGGAAACACACCACCAAGAGAGAGCTCAGCAAGCTGCCTCCAACAGGAGCATTCCTCAACAGGAGCATTCCTCAACAGGAACTCTCTCTTCAACCTGATCAGCTCCTTGTTGCATCTCACAAACTGGTCGGTTCCTGGTTGATATAGCTCTAAACTCTCCCACAACCACAATCACCTGGAGGAAGGCAGGGACTCACACAGGTGGGCCAGGTTCTGCCTCTGGGGCCTGAAACCACTTGGGGAACAAACTGTGTTGCTGAGTTGTGACTCATCCACAGGTCAACTCCAACTCTGGGCCTGCAGCCCAGGCCCCAGCATTTCAGAATATCAGGGCAAGCACAGGGTGGTAGGAGAGGAAAATAAACAGCAAAACCAAGTATGGCACAAACATCTTATTTCTACACAAAAGGGAAAGAATAAGGAGAATATTGATATCACAGGACCAGACAGTTAAAGTTCTCATATTCATATGTTTGCCTTGATGTTCTTTGTATATTACATAATAGTATTTGCTGCACTTATTTTTCTCTGAATTACTGTAATTGAGAATATCAGGACAATAATTTCCTACTGAATAAAACAAAAGGAGGCATTAGGATAAAATGTCCCTTGACAATGTCCATGTGTTATTAGCACTAGATTGACTGCAAAAAAAGGTATAAATTATTCAAGCTGAAAAATTCTGTGCAACACTTAAGGTTGTTATTCAAAGCTAGTGTGGCTCAGAAAAACATGAAAAAAATAATCCCCTGAACACTATATAGCTACATTAAGCACTCACTTTGCACCGATAGAAAGGGACATTTCCATTATCTGGCACACAGTCTGTGGTCCAACAGCCCTGAAAATGTGCTGAAGCAACCTCAGGGCTTCCACTCTTCATTTTACAATGAATATTTCCTACCACAGAAGTACAAATATCTCAGTATTCCATCTGCTTTTCTATCTGTGATGTGGGTATCACTTCTTTAAGCAGGTTACAAGTGGACTGTGCCGCCTGAACAATAGGTTTGATGGTAAAAGTTCAGAAACAGGGATGAACAATGAAAGACCAAAATTATTATTCAGCGCACCTGCATATTCCTTTTGTTAGCAGCTGATCAGGATGGATAGTGCATTTAAAAACAGAAATGTATTTAACCTCAAGTATGTTGGGAAAGATGATCTTTAAGCAAAGCAAAGGGTAACCAGTGTTGCTTGCTATTGGTTAAAAGGGGTTAAAAATAAGCCTATACAGGCAGCACAGGAAGGTGTTGTTTGATTGTTACTAATCATTTATCTCAGTCTGAAGAGTGTATGGTGTAGGCTTTTAATATAAAAAAGTATCTTGGTTAGTATCTTTTCTGTTTTATCTCTTTGCTATTTTATCGTTTTTACCTGGAATATGTATTATAGCATATAGAGACAAGCAGAAACACTATGACTTTCAAAATAATTCTGGTATGAGTGTCAGACTTTCTCATGTAAAATGGCACTCTCTCTCTTCCTTCTAAATGCTATTAGTTCTTGCTTCTGACATTTCATCAGATTTTCAGCCTTAACTGTCGACTGTTATTCTGCCATATCTCCTCTGTTGGCCAAAGAGATCTGAGTAGATATCTCCCTTCTCTAAAGAAATCTTTCTGAATCAAGACAATAAATATTTTCATTTACAACCATGATAAAGCCATTAACTCTTAAAATTATCATTTTCTTCAAAAGACAGAGGACTAACCCCAGAAGAGAAAGCACTGAACTCTAGCTGGTCTGTGGCATAGTTTGAAAGCAAATAGAAGTCTTTTATCTCCCTGATCTGTGTTCCCAGTCCCCAAAACACATGCTATTCTACTATCCTGCAGTAGTGAAAGCTCTGCCACTGAAGGTCTCATCAGAATTATACATTCTTTTAAATAGATTCCTTAGCAACAAGTGAATCTTTACCAGTGGAATGCAAAAATTAATCAAAAATTCCCTGACTTAATTCAGCCAACATATTGGTGCTCTTGAGAACATCTCCTTTCCTGTCTTCTCACTGTGCTGCAATACAACATGAAACCTCTTCACTGCTGCTGTGCATTGTTTTGAATTTTTCAGTGTAAGAATTGGACCAAAACACCTTTTCAATTCTAACAGAAAAAAAATCCCCAGAGTTCATTGCCGACACGGCTGGTACCACTGAGTATTCTTCCATTCCTTTCTGCTTATCTTCTACCAGCTTCTTAGTCATCCTTGCACAAATGGACTTTGACTTTTTGGCCCTTCCAAACAAAGGATAAATCAGTGGTGTCTTTCAACTTCTTCCATCATATTTGCGTCATCTCTCCCCAGCCCTCTTTAAGAGTTTCATAAATGGTAACATTATCTTTGCTATTATGCAAAGTCTTTAAATCTCTCCTCTGTTTTGGTCTTACAAGCTATGAGTGATTTAAGCTTTTCTCCTTACTTTCTAGACACTTCAGAAACCCATTCTCTTTCTGTCCAGCTGCCAAAGTTTTTTCCTTCCTCTGTATAACTGATAATTTAGAGTAAATTAAGTACCAGAGCCTGACAAGCCTGTGTGCCAGGAAACATGGTGATGGGGATTTGGAGTTCCTACCATACAGATGTGCTGCACAAATGGTCCCTTCCTGACTACCATCTCTGGTCTCTCTTACTGGTGACAAGAGAGCAGAAATCCTGAAGGAAGCCAGGTTTTCAAGGGGCACCAGTCACCTTGGTCCCTCACCCTTAGAATAGCCAATTTCAGTTTTAACTAGTGCTTCTTAAGCACTTGAACCTGGTTCTGTTTTTTTCTTCTGCTTCATAGTGCAAAAAAATCAAAACACAGATTAAAAGCAGAGATGACCTAAATAAATGGAGAAACTACTTGAACAAACTAGTTGAGCAAACAACTACTTGAAAAATGAATTTCTAACACTGAATTAATAAGCTGATAGAGTACTAACTATCCTAGTGTCCACTAGTACAAACAGGGTATATTTAGACCAAGAGCTAACCTTGATAATTTCTGTTATCGCCATTCTTTCCCTCCCAGTAGGAGTTTCTCTAGTTACAGCCAGCTGTTCCGTTCTGTGTAAATGAAAGCCATTGTTTCATGTCAAGCTAAATCCAGCTGAAAGCACATAGTTACCACATACAGAACTTCCTCAACATGTCTTCTTATCTGCTCTCAGCAACTACAGTGAGAAAAACTTTTGCAAATCACTGCAGGTCAAGAAGATGAGTATGGCTGGTTTAAGCCATGCCAAAGCACTTGCAGAACTTGCTGAGACTTTTTCAAACATATAAGGTCAAACAGTTCAAGAAGGCAAATAAACACACAAGTCAACATTGAGAACACGCTGCATCCAAATAACTATTGCAATAAGCCCATTATGTCATACAAACAAAAATAACAGTTCTTCTTTGTTGTATGTAGACTTTGACTCTCTGAGACTTGCTTCTTAATTAGTAGAGTCTCTTATCTGTCTGATCTTAGGGCAGAAAAACATTATCCAACCCTATTTCACGTTTATTCTATTCTAGTATTTGAGATTTAGCTGATGTGTCGGACAAAGCTGGCAGTAACCTCACCAACAATCTTGGCAGATTCTGGCTTAAATGCCTGAAATCTTGCATTAGGTGAGTCTTGGTAATCAACTGGTCCTAGACTAGTCATTTCTGTGAAGTCATTGTGGTAGGTAAAGAAAATCAAACCCTTCATGGGACAGAAATGGATGCAAGAGGAAGAATCCCTGCAGTTCATTGAAAAGCCACTTTTGATCCATGACAGTACTGTTTGATACCTTTCATCATGACAGAATTCAGGGATTCCTTAACCTGCCAAAGGCACTAGAAAAGCAAAACATAACACAGCATATAGGAATGTAGTCACATGTCTTTAGAATGTTAGCCTAGTATCAGGTTGGGTTACTTTAAAATATTTTCATTATTATTATTTTTCTTTTTTCATTTTTGAACAGTAGCTTCAAACTTTTTCCAGCAAAAAGATAGTTGTTACTTTTTGCTATAATTGTTGAGTGTAATAAGTTTTGAAACATTTCAACTGAAGCGTGGGGAAATATTCTGATTACGAGGAAAGAATGCAGTCTACAATTTCCAGGATACAGTGAATCAAGATGCTACAACTCTTTATGATGTATTTGTCTGGTGTTACCAATGCCTACAATAAATGCTACAGCAAAAGAAGCTACCTACACTTATAAGCAGCAAGCAATAAAATCACTTTTATGTTCCTTTTTTTTTTTCCGTGAAGAAGGGAAAAAGCATATTAGCTGAAATGTGAGGAATTTGATCCTCATTTATTGAAGTAATGAAGGAAAATTTGAGACTAGGCAGAGGATCAGTAGCAATAACAACAGGAATAGCCTCCTCCTTTATCATGATTATGCAACCAGGTTAGAAAGGTTAAAAGGGCAGGCCACTCATCCAGAAATGCTTTCAACACCTTGATAAAACTGTCTATATTTAATGGGATAACACTGAAATATCCTTTCAATATCTGTTGTAAATTAAATAGTGGCAGAAGGACTAACTTTATTTTTAATTCCAGAAGAATGAATTGTCTGTATTTGGTTGAATTTTTTTGATTTTTCAGTCTGCAAGGAATAAGATTTCAGGTAGGAGAAAAGACAATAAAAGGGACACGTGTATACTTCATGTAAAACAGCCATGTAATATGAAAGGGTCAAAGGTTTCCCATCATGAGGTTGATGTAAAAAGTGCCAACGGAACACAAAGGCCAAAATATACCTGTGGAACCCTTCATTCTTTCTCCTCTTTAACACCACTCCACCCCCCCCCCACACACACACACACATACTTTCATCGCACAATTTACACATCTACTTACCTCACTTAGTCCTCATGTGGGCATCACTTAGTCCTCACATGGCTCATGTAGGCATCTTGTGGGCTGCAGATGACGTCTCAAGCCATGATGCTGGACAGAGTGAGCTTTATGCTTCAGGACAGCAATAGTAAAAATGCCTGCAGACTACAGAAAAGCAGCTAGAAACTCCAAGGCTGCTTCTCACCTAGCTTCAAACTCAGTTTCCCATTTACAAACACAAATGCTTTAGAGTTGATGGGATAATGGAGGGAATATGTCTCCCCTAACAATGCAAAGAGTGTTTTCTGTTCTTTTGTTTTACTAACACATCACAAGATCTAGAAAAGCTGGAGACAGCTAACTTACTTGTTTCCTTACCTACTATCTTTTTCTGTTCTGATATTGTTCTTTGACCACCCGTGCTACAAAACGTAGGACCTTCATTTCACAGTTTTCAAGTCTAGGACACAATGCATAAGTATAAACCTATAAAAAAAAAAGTCATATAGTAATATTCAGTTCTGCATAATTTTCAAGGATAAAATGCTAGAAAGAGTTGAAACTAAATACAAATTAAATAAACATTTTAACTCAAGCAAAAATCTTCTCTGTAGCAATGTTTCAGTTTTCCAGTAACTCAAGACACTGTATATTTAAGAATGTTAGTGTATTGCTGATTCAGACCTTTAAACTTTCTGTAAGCAGTAAAGAAGGTATTGAGCAATATATTTCATTTTTTTCAATTTAACAATATTTTTAATTATGGAAGAAGAAAACATATTATAATACTGAAGTCTTGGAAATACTATAAAGATAACATTATCTGCCCCTTGTTAAATAATATCTGACCTTGAATTATTTTCTGCCTGTCCTCTTTCAACATCCTAAAAGATTCGGATTTTGAAAAGATGACCACAGCTGTGACTGTGGCAAACATATATGGGCACAATAGGATTTCTATAGCTGCACACACGCAAGCTTGTAGGCCCCTCAATTTTTGAAACAGAAAGTTAGACATCTTCAAAACTGCATGCACACCAAGCCATAATGCTAAGTTTAGCAACTATTTTGTTCTTAGCTGTTAATAACAGGACAGAAATTCTAGGGGAAAAAAGAGCTGGTTTTGTCCTTTGCCCATTATTACAAAATAAACAGTAAAAATCTACTTTGAAAATTGTTCCAGAAACTAGCTTTAATAGTATGACGTCATCACCAACTTAAAATAATGAAAACAGTTTTTATCTAATAATATGGAAGGAAGTTGTACTGTGTTTGTATATGCAGTCATGGCAAGCGGGAAATATCTTATTTTTTAACAACCATTTTGCCTTTTCATGGGTATCTGGATGGAATTTATTTCTTGTTTTGATTTTCTTGTCAATTTAGAATCTTGGAGGTTTCAGCCAGATAATCTTGCTATGTGAGGATCATCACCCAAACACTTCACATATCTTCAATCACTTTGTTTGTGGCTGGAATCAATATCTGACTGCATGTTTGACTAAATGTGCAGATGTAGGCAGCTAATTAACTCTAGTGTTTACCAGACATTTATACAGCCAACTCCTCCTCAGAAAGATATCAAATGGTAACATGGGCTTCACTTTGGCACAGAGTACATCATTGCTTGGTATTTTTTAAAGCACAGCTAATCTGTGAAATGCAACACTCTCTATTAAGAACAAAGATTGTCCCAGTGAGAGGGGCTCCCTCCTGCATGTGAATCCCATGGCTGGGCAACGCAGCTGCCCTTGAACCAATCTGTCCACCTTGTCCCAGCCACACCATGTAACAGAAGGAAAACCTTCTCACTGGTGAGTAAAAATGGTGTGCTGATGTGCAGTCAAACTTCTGGTGGAATCAGGGGAGCTATCCCAGACTTTAAATGTAGAAGGCAGTATTCATTCAGGAAGGGTGGCTGGATGATGTGCTCCACAGCCCTTCAGCCACTGCACTGTGCTGGAGATCATCATGGCTGCCCAACTGCTGGGTGCCCAGGTGTCCTGCTGCAGAGGTAAAGGCATGAGGATGTGGGGGACAGAGCTGCTCTCATCCTGGCACAGAGCCAGGAGATGCCTGGGTCAGAGCACTGGAGCAGCACCTTGGGGTCCTCCACACCACCATGTGAAGTCACAGAGAAGAAATCGCTCATCTCTGTGCTCCGTCTCCTTTGCCTCAGGCCGTAGCTCAGAACAAAGCTGTCAAAGCACCAATACAACTGGTTTTTATTATGGGAAATTAGAATTATCCAAAACAATGTTCATAGTAGATCTACTGGCTCTGACATCCCAGCATGCAGAAAGCTAGCTACATTCCAGCTATCTAAATCCTCCAAACACTTCCCCTGAATAAAGTTTTTTTATTTTTTATCTTAACTAGTTGCATAATATGATGACATGACAGAACTTTAATTATGAACAAAGTGATTCCAACTCATATTGTGCTGCTTTTGTGCAATTAGCAGAATAAATAAATACACTGTGTATTCTGTTCTCCTTTGATCAAAGATCTTATATAGGATTGTCATTCAGTGTTAAATGCACAGATGATTTTTTTGAGAGATGTCAACAAACCTTAAAAATCTAGAAAGTTGCTGGGTCCCTGAGGATAACAATGTTATTGTTGTGATAATGTTATAGGCACCTTCCTAGAGGTCCTTCAGTACATGTATGGCTGGTATCCAAGCTAGCCATCTTCCAGGTCCTAAACTATTAAAATTTCTTACTAAAGTAAATGATCATAGCAGAAGTAAACAGCTGATCTTGTTCTCATCACCTCCTGTGTCACTTAGACTACATTATAACAGCTTTATAAAATGACCATAACGCTACCTCTAGTCATATGTATGCATATGCAAGGTTTTATTTTGAAATAGAAACAGCTCCAGAGTGAATCGGACTGATTTTAAAAGATTCATAAGTACCTTACTGTAGTGGGTCTGTCTGAGCTGATTTTCCTCATGCAGCCCTAGGACCCAGAGAGTGTTGATAACACACACCTTTGTTATGACTATCAGTGCTCACATGGCACCAAAGGTACGGGGGGGGGCAAGATCTGGGAGGGGATACAACCCAGACAGCCAACCCAAGCTGACCAATAGGATACTCCATACCATATGACGTCAGCTCAACTATAAAGGGAGGAGGACGGGGGGGATTCGGGGGAAGACGTTTGTCCTCCAAGCAACCGNGAGCTTGTAGTGATAGGACAAGGGGTAATGGGTTCAAACTGGAAGGGGATAATGGGTTCAAACTGGAAGAGAGCAGATTTAGATTAGATGTAAGGAAGATGTTTTTCACTATGAGCATGGTGAGACAACGGAACAGGTTGTTTAGGAAAGTTGTGAATGCTCCAATACCAGATGTGTTCAAGACCAGGTTGGATGTGGCTTTGAGCAACCTGGTCTAGTGGGAGGTGTCCCTGCCCATGCCTTCAGTTTTGAACTAGATGATCTTTAAGGTCCTTTCCAACCTGGACCATTCTATGATTCCATGATTCTAAGATGTGTCACATCTTGGGTGGCCAGATCCCATGACTGAGGACATACACATTTGTCAGTTTGAAAAGGAGATTAAATGAACCTGGGGCACAGCCACTACTGCTGCAATCAAAGGGAACTGTACAACTAACCCTGCTCTCTCTTTTCCCTTTCCTCCCTTTAAACTAAATTGCTGAAGTAATAGTATATTTCTTAAAATGTTCGATTACTCTTTTTCCGTCACCTTCACCTAGGAAGAAAATGTCTTATGTACTTTGCCAGAGCTATTGCTAAAGAATATCTGAAGAAATATATGAAGTAAACACATGATAAAAAAAGTGGTCTGCATTTTAGTTTCCCAAGTGCTGTGCTCACATTGGACTCAAGAGGCAGATGTGGCAAGCAGGTCTGACTTCACTCCCTACATGTAGTGCAGCTTGTTCAGTGACTTGCCTACTGCCCACTCCTAGGAAAAACAAAAAGCCTCTAACTTACCTTTTGCTTCCTAAGGACCCCTCATAGTAAGGTTGACCAGCCCTTTGAGACATTCTGGTTTAAACTCATTTGCCAAGCTATTGGCACATAGTGGACCCCAGAGACTGTATCCAGACTTGACCTACTGGGAGACCTGACTCCTTGAAGTGTTGTGCACTTGCCACTCTCATTTGAGAAGAGGAGGTGGAGGAAGGGCACTTAGCCACCCTGGATGTACTGCTGGGGTGGTGCCCATGGTATCATGGGATCTTGGCCATGGGACCTTGGAAGTGTTTCTAGATCCCATACAGCTAAACATGAACAGAGATTCTCCTTTCTTTCCTGATTACTCCTCATAATACAGAAATTTAAACAAGTCTCATTTTGGTTACAAAGTATTCAATCAGATTCTTCTTCCACTGTAGTACAAAAACGCTACAACTCTGTGCCAATTATGCAATATATGTGTGATAACTCACAGGAGAAAGACCTCTGCGATTTCCTCTCCTTGGGAAGAATGATACAGCCCTTTGAAATTAACAGCTGTGTAAAATTAGGAAGGCCTTAAATATCAGTGAAATGCAAGACTTCCTTGTTCTTGGCCTTTCAGTTATATTCATGCTGTGAAACTTAAATAAAAGACTTTCTTAAAACCTACCACCTGCAGGCTCTGTTGTGTTTGACAAATGGATCTTATGATCAACAGTAAAAGCAAAAGTGCCTCAATGGAATAATGGAATGCATAGGGTACCTTAGGAAAACAAAGTTGCTCTGGGAGAAAAGCAAACCAATTGATCAACTCAGAAATCAGGATGTTCTTTAGAAAGCAATTGTAGCTCCTTAACTAACAGCAGTGAACCATGGAACAGAGGGAGCATTTAACCACCATTTGTGAAGATGTTAGGACAAAAATTGTGTTGATAGATTGATTCTTCCTCTGGGTTTCCATACAGCCCTCTGTGTTCATCAATTATCAGCAGCTGAGACACGTATCACTCCAGCCTAAAAAAGTTTATAACAGTTCCATCAAACCTCTCCCCTGATGCTCGGTTGCAGGTGGCCCCCTGTGACTGAACATGTTGCCCTGGAGAAATGCTGTTTCAGAAAGGATCTAGCACTTATATTATCACAATTGTAATTATATGTTCCCGATCTATATATTGTCAAGACAGTTACTTTAACTCAACTGATGTTATCTACAGATCTGCCAAACTTCTGCATTTGTGCTCTTCCAAAGTAAAGCAAATGAGTACGAAAAGAAGCAAATAATAATAATTTTCAGGTCATAGACCCTTTAAAGGTGAACTTATCTTCTTATCTCAGCAAACACCTTAGCTCATGTGCCTTGTTACAGATGGAGCCTGGCTGTGCAGTGCAGAAAATGCAGGAACCAGGAAATGTTAACCTACCCCAGTAAAGCTGAAAATAATGTTCATTGCAAAGCTTAAAATCAGCAACACTAAGAAGCTCTTACAGCTGAGTTTGTAGAAGGTGCTGCAGATATGATGGGCAACTGACCTTGAGTATTCAAGTTTGTTGAGTACTTTCTTTTTGAAAAGAGACCAGTTCACCTCCATTAACGCACTTTAAAGTACACTGGGGTTTAACTGAGGATTTTTTTAAATTTCAGATTATGTTACTTTGATTTCTTTGATGGAACATTTTTCTTATGTTCTATGCCCCAGTATGAACTAATTCATAGCTAGTTTATGTATCTATTTCAGCATTCTCCATTGGATTAAACATGCTGTCTTGCTGTTCTGTTTCTCTTCCTTTTCTCTTCACCTCCGGTTGCCCTCCCTGGACTAGGCCCTGAGACATTAATAACAACTGAATCTCGGCTTTTGTTTTCCTGGGAAAAACAAGATAAACTCTTTAAAGCTGCTCTTATTAACAGCTGTTCTGTTCACGTCTTCATTGTTGTAGACTTCTGCTGTAGAATTGGTTTATTTTTCAATGTATTTTAGCAGGACAGTATACAATTTCACCTTTGTCTGGCACAACTCATATTAAGTTCATTTAATACAGTAACAAATGTCTTTTGACATGTATCATACTTTGCATCTTTCAGGACCATTTTTACTGCCCACGTTTGACCTGCATTTGACTAACACATCATAGTTTTCATTCTTATTTGTAGCCACTTAGCTCCCATTTTGCCACAGACATTCTTGTTCAACCCAATGTATAAGGCTTGTAGATCTTTCTACTGAATGCATTTCTTTTCTTTTACTCCAGTGCTAATAGCCATCCAATTCTTCCTGCATGTAGATTTTTTGATCATAATGTACTGGTATCTTCCACATTTGCATCAACATCATTCATTAGTGCCTTTCTGGATTTAATAGGTCACTGACAGCATTATTTTACTGACAGTTCATTTTTACTCTCTTCCTGGATTAAGCTATTCTCACTCTCTACTTCAAATAATATTTTGTATAAAGTGATTCTACTACAAGAAAACGCAGGGAAAGGCATGATCTGCCTTCAATGATGGTCAGTTTGTTCTCCTAAAACATAAGAGACTAGGATTTACATTAATATTCAGATGCAAACAAAGAATTGGGATCTGTGTGTGTCTTTTTACAGGCTATTGAAAAGGAGTCCTTTTCCCCTTCTGATCCTATTTGTTTCAGAAGTAATTTGTAAGTTTACTTTTACATGTAAATTCAGATTTACATGTATAAATTTAGGCTTTTTGCATAGAGAAACTAGTCTGCTCTCTAAGTAACTTCATAAATTCCTCCCCAAATTTATAGTCCCATAGAAATAGATCAAAATGTTCTCGATTAGAGTTGGTGCAGTGAAAGCAAAGACCTGTGCTTCATGATAATATGTGCCTCGTGTCTGTTGAAAAAAGCATATGCAAACCATCCCCTGAGAATGCAAAGTAAAGTCTAGAAAACTCTAGACCCTAAAAGGATTAATCCTAAACAATGACTTGCAAGCTGAGCAATTCACTTAACAGGGCCTAACTAAAATGCACCTATTTTCAGTCATCTAGACATTATCCTAAGGAATACTAGATCAACATTACAGCCTATTTCTTTTCATTTTAGCTCATCAGACAAGGGGTCTAAGAGATTATTTTTAAAAATGACCTCCTAATATGGTTTTATAATACAGAGATGAGTCACAACCCAGCAATATGTTTTGTTCCCCAGGTGGTTCCCCAAGGCCCCACAGACAGAACCTGGCCCACCTGTGTGAGGCCCTGCCTTCCCCTAGGTGATCATGGTTGGGGTGATGGGTGAGGCTAGAGTTATATCAACTAGGAACCGACCAGTTTGTGAGAAGTAATAGGGAGCTGATCAGTTTCAAGAGGGTTCCTGTGAAGAGAGCTCCTGTTGGTGCCAGTTGGAAGAGTTCCTGTTGGGGGCAGCTTGCTGAGCTCTCTCTCAGTGGGGTGTTCCCCCTTGGATGATTTGAAACAGAGAAGAGCAAACAGATGAAGAAGAATAAAAGATGAAGGTATGCTGAGGGGATGTTTCTGAGTTTGGTGGTGTCCTGAGGAAGAAGAGAGCTAGCTGCACCTTCTGCTACAAGAACAGAAACCTCCTGATAAAGGCCAGTATGATGGAGAGAAACAGATTATCTTTTAAATTGTTACCACTGTTTCATTTTTGTGCTTAAGGCAGGAAGCTGCATCAGACTAATAGTTGTGCTGAGCAAGTATCTGACAGCAAGTTGATCAGACTAATGTGTTCTGTTCTGTGGAAAGTCTACATCTTTCAGGTAGGTTGGTGATTTGTTGAGTGATTTGTGGTTTTTTCCCAAATATATTATAATCAGGAGATAAAGATGAACAAAGGCAATCATTGAAAAACTTGTTCACAAAACACATAGCTTAAGAAAAATCTCAACAGCAGGAAAGATTGAACAAAAGGAGGAAAAAACAGGATAGAAAACTTGATTTTCATCAGATCTAGAGAAATGTTTGGGATCTTTTTTTCAATATTTTGAATAATTTAATTAATGGCTTTCTGTCCCTTATAAAGCAGCTGACTTACTGCTAGTTTGGAGTCTGGAGCATGGAACATCATCAAGCCTTTGCAACCCGTCATTCCCTAGCCACTGGGACTACTTCACATGCCATCAAAGATGAGGTAACGTTTAATATAATCTTGAACTGTTTGAATCTCTAAGGTTACATTTTATCATGCACTTGTATGTTTGAGTTGTTTCTCTTCATTTGTCCAGTGTAGTTTTCTCTCTCTAATTCTTGGCTGTGTCACACTCTAAAATATCTACTTACTTTGCAATACTTACTGCAGAGATTGTGCAGAGTTCAGCATTGTGGGAGAAATAATTATTTTCAGTATATATTGGCATTAATGAGATTGAGCTGCTTTGTCATACTCTTGTGTTTAGAGAAAGAAAGAAAATAAGGAAATTATCTGAACATTTATAGATAATTTACTATCAGAGGATATACTGGGCTTTCTCTATAAAGAATTTGCAAAAAAAAAATGCTAAGTAGAAATTGTGAATTACATGCTTCCCTTATCTTGTCACAGGGAACTGAGACTTGCTATTCTATACATTTTTATAAAATAACTGCATAAGAGATGTTTGGGAGGTAGGGGTTTGAGACACCATTTGAGGTGCTTTGGAAACGTATGGTTGGGTAATCTGAAACCCTCATGAATACTGCATAGCTGTCTCACTAAGTTAATAGTGCCAGCAATCAAGTATTTGCCTGTTGGTGATTTAATGTATCCCTTCCCCAAATGTGCCATATGTCCCAATCCAGGCAAAACAAGTCAGACCTCTCAAATCTGGAATATTGCCAATTCAAAATGAGGGTATTCAGCTATTCTGTCTCTGTGGAATAAAAGAACACAGTAAGAGAGACTGAGTTAAGAAGTTAATCTCAAATAATTTGATAAGATTAGTTGCACTTCTATGATTAATTCTGCTTTCCAAATAAAAAGAAAGCAGTGTGTGGAAACTCCTAAAAGTACAATGGGTTTGCCCTTCTCTTGCAGCAAGGTATGCAGCAATGCTAGCAAAATGACCAGAAATACTTTTCTGCATGTTTTCTGTGGCCAAGGCACAGAAAAATAATTGACAGCCATCAGTCAAGTCCAGAGAACAAAATGCGGTTCAGTAGTATGACAGATACACAGTACGTTGTGGTGATTCCCTACTTCATGGAAAAAGCAACACTGGAATACTCACTGCAATGCTCTAATTTATGCACATTTCCCAGGCTTAGTGGTCTCACCTCTACAGAATAAAAAGAATTAAAAAATAGTTTTAATTCAGCTTTGTTCTCTCATTCCAAATTTAAGATTAGCAGTCAAAGAGAATCAAAGACAGAGGTACTTATCATAGCCTCCTCTTCTCCTGATTATTAAGAATCTCCTGGTCCTAAAGGGCCAGTCTGGGAGATAAAAAGTTTGAATGTTCAATGTATTGCCATGCTGCTGTAAATAAATACCAGCTTTTCCAAGGTTATAGCTCCAGACATTTGTGAATGTCAGTCTGTATCTTGCCTGGTGGAAATCAGCAGTAGCTTATCACTGTCTTCTGAATATCTCACAGATGGAACTGATTTCACACTCAGTAACCACCACAGCATCTGATCAGTTAGCATTTTATATATTTCTGTATCTCATTATATAGAATGTATTTCTTCTGAATGTAGCCATTGTCATCTGCCTTTAGGTTATCATTGCAGATCATTTGGAGACCATTTTCTCCATGCTTGACAGCTAAGGAAGTTTTAAAGAGATACTGAACTCCTAATATCAAATCTAAATACAGTTTATTTTTCTTTACCTATATATTAAAACACATTGTTGAAATTTATGTAGTTCTTTAGTAGAGGCTTTTATAATTTCATGTAATATCTATCTTAATTGGCTGCTTTCCAGACTTAAAAACTGTGCAGAGACCCCTTACAAAAATTACTGTACTCTTCACTGTTTTTTTGTGAGGAATATATCAATGTCAAATAAGGTAGAAGGCATAAAGATTTGATATTGCTTACAACTTATTTAGGGTTTTTTTACTAGAAGAGTAGACCTTTCACATTTCCTGCATTTTTACAGTCTTGTCAAATTAACACAGGTCACAGACACCCTGTACACTGTTCTCATTCAAATGCCTTTTGCTGCATACATAACTTCACAACAAAACATTTCAGCACTGAGTAGCTGGATATTTTTATCACAGGCTTCACGCATATGATGGTTCCTCTTTACACATCACAGTATTCAAACCTCTTTGGGTGTTTTCTAAGTCATCACATGGTCTGTCTCGAATAACTGTTAAGGATCTGCTGTAGTTGCATGAGAATGCAAAGAGAAAGGTCATTATTCATACTGAAAGTGAAAAATGTAGAGAAATCCACTGGCCTTTGTGTTCAATGCTTTTAAATCTTACAAAACACCTTGAGGAGAGCTGGTACCATACCAGCTTGGTAGCATTTATACTATCTAGAGAAAGACCATGAAGAAAAATGTTTTAGAGTCAATTATGATTTATTCTGCTGTTACTTATGTCTACCTAAAAGCAAACTTTCATATATTATCTTGATCAATACTGTGCCTACATTTTAATCTACCAAAGCCTCTCCTATAACTCCCAGATGCTAAGCAATCCTCATTGGCTTTGCTTTCCTTGAATGCTGCAGATGCTGACTTTCTTTGAAATCAAGGATGTGCCCTGTCAGAGTCTTTGGAGACTAAGCAATCCAAAACTAGGTTTGGGAAAAGGAAGATGGAAAGGTCCTCTTTTCAGGAGTAATGAATCAGAATTGAATAAAACATTCTAAGTTGTATTCTTTATTCTTCTCTGCATTTCTCCAGCCAGCTCAATAGGGCATACAGCCTCAGTGGAGGAGGGCAAAGTAAGGCACATTCCTAGTACTGTATTAGCATGAGGATGCAACCAAAACCCCAAAACTAGTGTAGAAATTCAAAATGCAAGGCCTCTACAAGGGCATTTGTAGTTCCTTTTGGATATGTTTAAGAAGGCACTTTTACTGCATTGTAATACAACAGTGTTGCTTTGTTTTCCTAAGCATATCAGAGTTTGTATATCAATTTCAAAAAATGAGCACTGTATACGAATGACAGACAGGGGAGAACAGATTATTTTTGCATTTGATTTCCTTAAAAGATGAAGGAGGAGTGGATAAAGAGAGGCAAAGTGATGCGCAAGAGCAATGATGTCTTCTTGAGGAACGTGTTACACTGCATGGGAGCATTCATGGAGGCAGAGGCAAGGAAATGTACAATAAACCATGACACTAGCAGGCAGTACCTAGATTCACCTTTTTATGCCTATATCTCAATTATGATAGGCATACATTTTTTGTTCTTTATTCTTCTTAGGATCAATGAGACTTCTTATGATAACAACATCTTCTGTTAACATATATACGTATCCATGAGTAACAATGTTTGGAAGATCAATGTCTAAATATGAACACAAAGGATGCAGTTCAATTTTCTAGCTACTGACTTCTAGTGCCTTTTAGAAACCCTGGGATACCACGCCTGGCCTGAAGCATTGCTCTATAAGAGCCTAGTTTTCATGTGGTCATATCTGGCACCTATATGCAGACACCTCAATTATCATCCAAAGATGTCTCAGATGGCACTTCATACATCTGTTCAAACCTGTGTGTCACACCCAAGTTGACTAGCTGAAGTGCTGTGGGCCCCAAGCTGGAGTTGACCTATGGATGAATCACAACCCAGCAGTATATCTTGTTCCCCAAGTGGTTTCAGGCCCCACAGACAGAACCTGGCCCACCTGTGTGAGGCCCTGCCTTCCTCCAGGTGATCATGGTTGGGGTGGTGGGTGAGGCTAGAGCTATATCAACCAGTTTGTGAGAAGTTTGAAGAGAGTTCCTACTGGGGGTAGCTTGCTGAGCTCTCTCTCTCAGTGGTGTGTTCCTCTTGGCTGATTCAAGACAAAGAGCAGCAAACAGATGAAGAATAAAAGATGAAGTTATGTTGAGGGGATGTTGCTGAGTTTGGTGTCGGCCTGAGGAAGAAGAGAGCTAGCAGCACACTAGCTCTAGATGTTTCTGCTTTTAAACAGAAATGGCAATAATTTGTATGCAAGGGAAAGTACAAAACTTTGGGCCAAAGGAGAAAGTTGCTTTTCTCATACATTCACAGCATTTAAATCCAGTATCTATTTGTCTCATAGAAATTTGAGCACATTTTTGACATGAGTCTGATTTATCTCCATTAACTAATAACTGTCTTGTTTCATCATTGATGAATTCCAATTTCAGTTCAGAGCAGTCATCCATGGAATATCCAAAACATGTTTTTGTTTTGTTCAATTAATT
This sequence comes from Brachypteracias leptosomus, assembly GCA_013401335.1. Taxonomy (NCBI): domain Eukaryota; kingdom Metazoa; phylum Chordata; class Aves; order Coraciiformes; family Brachypteraciidae; genus Brachypteracias; species Brachypteracias leptosomus. Next base: position 33,251 of record VYZX01006269.1, read on the forward strand.
AAACAAACCAACAAAAACAAAACATTGTTCTAGAAATAAACCAGTCACAGAAATATATTTTTATCTTTGTTCACATTTTTTAAGCTTCATTAAAGGTATCAACTTTCAATTTGCTGCCCAATTCTACTGTATTATAACAGTTGCTCACACTCTGGCAGGAGCTAGATTAGCGTGGCTTCACATTCTTTCATCCTTTCAGATTACCTTCAAACATCAGCAGTTGCAGCCTTTGTGCCTTGGTTCATACCAGTTTATGCCTGATGATGTTTTGCTGCCTCAGGCCTCAAAGCTCCCCATGCAGATAAATAATGCATTTCTTCTCATTTCATAATTTAGGTGATGTAGTTGATCGCAAACCTCTTTGAAATAGAATTGGTTCTCTTTCCATCTCCATGGGCATGATTTCCACTGCAGAGACAAGCGAGATGATGTGAGGCTTCAGAGAATAGAAGTAAAAAGAGGATGCACAATCCTCTAGACAGAGGAGCAGTAGCAAAACAAACTAGCCAAATAAGACTTCAACTATCCAATGCATTTTCTGAAGCTGCCTGATCTTGCTTTGGATACTGTTCATTTCTGGGTATAAGGATGTGTCCTAATGCCAGATCCTAAGCAAGTAGGGTCCTTTGTAGGTGATATATTTAGGCACACACATCAGAAGATTTTTAACTCCAAGAAAAAGAGAAAGATGTTCTCTAAAACCTTTGCATTTTTCTGAAGCCTCCAATGTAACTATGAAAGCTGTACTCACTGCCTGATAACACAAAAAAATTTCTGTAAAGAACAGAAATAGAGCTGTAGCTAGGTGATTTGGTTCCAAACTTGGCATCCATAGCTTGTAAGCCCTTATGCATGTCTTAATGAAAGCGCTGATAACTCCATGTTTCAGAGTAACTTTGCAGCAAATAATCGCACATCTGAAATACAATATTGTGCTCATGGATACTACACAATTAATCACAATAACAGCACATAAAATTCTAAAAGTGAGCCGGCCAGGAGATACATCATTACTCTCATTATGACAGGGAAGAGAGAGCACTACTTTGCCTCAGTCTCCCCCTTCTCTTTGTGTGAGCAGAAACCATAATTGCTACTGGAGCTGTACTCTCTCTTTAAATAGACTTACTGTTTGGTTTTCTGAAGGAAGCAGAGGAAAGAAAGACCAGCTACCTTTAAAACTTTGCATAACCAGCATTACTATTCCTTCATTTTGTTTTCATATCAAGACTCATGCTTCCTGCTTGGCCCTAATAACCCTTGACAACTCCTTATCTTTCATCTAGTACTTCACATGAAGTATAGAGAGTTACATCCTAAAACAGGTGTGGAATGCCTTTGTTCAGTGTAGTGGATTTTTCACATAAGGAAGACTAATGAGTTTTTCCACCCACCTTGTTACACACTGAAAAAGAGTATGTGAAAGAACCTTAAACAACCCTTGTCTCTGGTACAGTGAGACAGCGAGTGTAAAGTTTCTTGATATCACTCCATACAACGGATACAGCTTTCTGGAATGAAAAGCATTATGATGCCTTTGGAATGGTTATTTCAGAAAATAATGTCTTGTATCTGTCAAGTAGGCATCAAAAATAGACCTGAAAGAGAATACCGTTCTTGTAAGTCAGGAGTTCAGCTCCCTCCTTTGCAGGAAGTTGCAAAGCCCAAGGTCCAAAGGACTATTTGTACATGTAGATTGAGTTTAGACAGAATCTTAACACTAACTTTGAACTTGAAGTGCTTAAAACTCTCACACATCTGGTATCTCTACTCTGTGGCACCATCATAGTGCTGTGCTTACAGCCCGTAACACCAACCATTTCCTGGGCTGCAACAAAAGAGGCATGTCCAGCAGGTCAAGGGAGGTGATTCTCCCCCTCTACTCTGCTCTCATGAGACCTCACCTGGAGTACTGTGTCCACCTCTGGAGTCCTCAGCACAAGAAAGACATGGACCTGTTGGAACAAGTCCAGAGGAGAGCTGTGAAGATGATCAGATGGCTGGAACACCTCTCCTATGAAGAAAGGCTGAGAGAGTTGGGGTTGTTCAGCGTGGAAAAGAGAAGGCTCCACGGAGGCCTTACTGTAACCTTTCAGTTCTTAAAGGGGGCCTAGAACAAAGATGGAGCCTGTTATGACAGGACAAGAGGTAATGGTTTTAAACTAAAAGGTAGATTTAGACTACATAGAAGGACACGATAAAGGAAGAAATTCTTTACAACAAGAGCGATGAAACACTGGAACGGGTTGCCCAGAGAGGTGGTAGATGCCTCATCCCTAGAAACATTCAAGGCCAAATTGGACCCAAACCATTCTATGATTCTATGATAGAGCCAGTGCTAATGTTCCTTGGCACCCTGAGTTCTATATCCTTTTGTGCTGACATCTTGGCACCTTTTCAGGTCAGTCCTACTATGAAGTACCTATATTTCCATGGGAGTCAGGTTGAGAATAGCACTCTTGGGCTAAATCTCATGGGGCAAGTACAATACACAGCAGCAGCATCTTTCTTTCACTGCAGCACTCCATGGACTTACAAGAGAGCCTTAAGGAAGATGGGCATTCATCCCATTTCTCAGCTTCTAGGTGTCTGTCACTGCCAAGAGTAATATCAATCAATATAGTGGCTTAATAGTGCGTTTATTTGAGAGTTTGGGGAGTGGGAAATTCTCATTTCCAAATACTTCTTCAAATATTTAGCATACATCAGACCATCACTAGATAAAATATTTGACTGTTGCAGTCCCATGAAGTTTCACATGACATAGGGTTGAGGTGAGTGATTGGTAGTTACCCCAGTTTGGAGTAAGCCATACACTGATACTTGTGGCATTTTCATGGGAGCTGGGGCTTAGTCAGCTTCAAGGCCAGCTGAGCAAAATGAAGCCCAGCATCCTACTGCCTGTGCAAGGGGCAGTGAGGAGAGACTCTTATTTTCTTCCCTGGTCTCTGAAAACATAAGAACTGTCCCTCTCCTTATGTTTGGGTTTTTGAGGTTGATTGGTGTTTTTGGAATGAACAGGACCAGGCATACAGGTGGTCTGAATAGGGTGTATACACCTTAGGATAGATAGGACTGATATCCACCCCTGCTGCCCAGGGTAGCTGCTGGTTGATTTAGCATCCCTCTCCTCAGCCTTTCAGGGTTCCCTGTGGGGACACATCCCTCAGTTGCTTTGACAGGGAGAGGGTGGTAAAGCAGAGCAGTATATTTCACTGGAGGAGTCAAGGGCCATCCCAGCCACACCTGAAAGCACATGGTGAGGATGCAGCACTCTCACTATCTTGTTGATGTAGGTCAGAAAGCTGTTCAGCATCACATCCCCAGTGAGAGAAAGGCCACTTGTGGCTTCTGAAATGCAAAGTATCAAGTCTCGTTGCTCTTACAGGCCTAGGCACAAACATCCTGCATCTCTCCACTCACAAAAGAAAGGACCCTGAGAAAGGAGGGCCTCAGGATGAAGCAGCATCATTAAACATGCAGTGTGACATTTTATTTCACCCACAACTGTGTCTATGAACAACCGTATGAAAGTGATGGTGACATTGGTTTCAAAAGGATTATCAGTGTGATTATACTGACTAGAGAATTAATTAATCACTGACATTTGTCAAAAAAAAGCGCCTTTGAAATTACTTCATTATTAACATAATGAAGAGATTGTGTTTGCCCTCTTTGACAATCAATCATCTGGGATGCACTCCAGTGTCAAGGAACTAAACTTAAAACAAGAAGGTATTTGATTTTGAAAACAGGTTATTTAGCTTGTTTGACAGGTGCCGCACACTATATTTCAACAGTTGAGTATTTATTTGTGTCTTGCAGATGATAACAGGTAAAAGCCAAAAGATCACATATGGCAAAGCAGAATGGCTTACCTACATTAAGGGAGTAATTTGAACTAGAGATATATAGAGTAAAACTACCAATTTCTTTTGTAACGTTTTATCAGTAGATCTCAGAGTGTTTTATTACAGAGATCAGTATTCTTATCCCAGTTTATCAGTGGCAAAAGTGACAAGAGAAATGAAATTATGTGCCCTTAGATAAGTAGCTAAACCAAGACCTGAAGTCAGCACTCCTGAGTTCACTGCTTTATTGTCTAAGTAAACTGTGTTTATTAGTCTGGTGCTGACTTCAATGCCATTTTCAAAATCAAAGGATTAATTTGACCCTCACTCATTACTGAAACAAAAAGTGTTGACTTAATCACAGCTTATAGTAACATAAGCATAGAAAATAGTATCTCATGTACGTGCTGCTAGACTGCTGGCAAAGCTAAATACCTGCAATCCAAAACAAGGCAGAATCTGCAGGCTAATTTGCTTGCTGTCTGGATGCAGACACAGCTACCATCTGCTGCTCACTCTCCACTTGAATTATAACCACACATGTACTTAAAACATAACTGGTCAGCAAGTCTTGCAGCTCAAGGTCAGGGTTTGCTTCATCTGCTGAATGGCAAACAGCCCAGTCAGGCCTGTTGAACAGCATTCCCTGAACATCCAAATTGAAACCATTTTCCAAATACTAAGGTTTCAGAAGGACCTTAGAATTTTTCACATGGCAGTAGGACATGCTTTATGTGACATTTTTCTGGTCCCTCAAATGTGTGGAAAGTCAGTGAAAACTTGAACAAAAAATAACATCTGGAGCTCCTCTACTAGGGGTCTGGGCTAAGTGTGACCAGTTGTGTTATTTATAGGGCTGTTGGCTCTTTTTTCAATCTACAGGGACTGTGATGGCAGCAAAGATTTATTATATGTCTTATTGCTTCAACTGCTATATTGAGGTGTAATTCACGTGGTGGACAGGCTGATGAACCTCAGCTAACCAATAAAGGAGGATGAAATATTAAATTTTAGACCTGTATCTATTTTGGCTTCATAATTTATACTCCATAATTTGTGACTCAGTATGGCTATAAAAGAATAAACTCCCAGATTTCTTCTAGGACATAGTAACTAGCTTCTAGTACTGGCAGAGTCCACAGGACTCAAACTTAAGCTTTGGCACACGCACACGTATATATATATATATGTGTTTAGGTATGTATTCTATGCAAGACATGTAATATGCAGAAAAACACTTCTACATCATTAAGTGGATTCTTGTTTGTTTCTTCCTGAGACACACACAGCTTTGTTTGAATTTTGCTTTTGTTGTTTTTTGTGGGTTTTTTTTTCTCCTAAGACTTTTGCAAAGCTTTCTGGAGCTTTTTTGATATAGAAACACACATGGCCTTCTGGATGACTTTGAACAAAATTCATGTCTTTATTACTGTCTTTGCTGTTTAAAAGTGGAGGGAAATACTACTGCCCTTGTCTGAAAAGCCTGTGTGTGTACATCTGTTAGGGTAGAAAGTATTTGTATCACTGGGATAATCACATTACTGACTTATATCTTTACCAGCTCTGGGTAACACAGCTATTCCTGTCTCACTCTGGCAGAAGCAGAGCACATTGTACTAATGGTACTGCACACATGCATTCACATGCCTGCACAAGTATCCACAGGAAGAGATTACTACAGTTGCATGGCTAAGCAGTAAGAGCTGGTACAAATCCTGTATGATGGCCACACAAGCATTCAGGCAGAAGCAGAACCCAGGCAGCAATTTTTGGGATTTCAAGCTCCATTTCAGTAGCTCCTGGTAGCAGAGATCTACAGGCAGCTTCAGTGGATGTCAGAGATGGCTCTCCCTGAGGAGGGATCACAGCTGCTGCAGCACCTGGCTGCACCATGGCCAGCTATGCCACCAGTGTGTGTAGTAAGTATAGCAGCTGGCATGGCATGTCCCAGAGCAAGACTCACAGCTCAGGGCAGACTGGCAAATTATGCCTATCAGTGGGATGTTTGCTACTGCAGGGTGACGTTCTGGGTAGTTATCAGGCCCTCATGTCCTTGTGTAGCTCTCTGCTGATTCCCACTCATGCTCTCTCTGGTTCTTGGCATGATACCTGATGCAGATTGTCCCCTCTCCTTATGATCTTTTTGCCCTTCCCCTCCTATGAGCACAGGGAGAGCCTAACCCTTGACAGAGATTCCCAAGTTGCTTTAGCATTGTTTTGATTTCTGCACTTTCAGGAGGAACATAGGTCATTGTAGTCTAAGGGTGAAGAGGATTTTCTAATACATTTTACCACTGCACAGTTTTGTCAGGGAACATAGGTCTGCACCGCAGAAACTGATGTGAGGAAAGGCTGAGGTGGAGGACAAGTACAAATTAATTAAACTGGTAGAGTAAATATTATTAAAGTGTTTCATATTTGGTTAAAGCTTTCCTTTGAACTGAAACTTTGCATTTCAATTTCAATCAACAGAAAATTATTTTTGTAATGTATTCAAGAGCAAATAAGTAAAGAAATAAACTTTACGGGTCAAGTAAGTGCAATGAAAGCAGGAAGAAATAGTATTTTTGTACTTCAAACTTGTCACTGAAAATAGACCATTTCCCACTCAACAGAGTGCAAGTTTTAAAGCTTTTTTTGTAATGTAAAATAAAATGCCATTTCTTAAAAAAAATACATGCATTCCAAAATGGAGCAAACTACCCATCTACCTTTATAGAGATTAAAAAAAAAAAATAGACTCCATGCTATGCTCTAAAAATTGAGAAAGTCATAGCTAATTTTGTATCAATGCAGCTTTTCTCTTAAAATCTAAGCTTCTGTTTGGAAAAAATGAAGCAACCACCTTGTAATGGAAAGATTTGCCAAAAATGAACAGTTATTTGATATATGATTATTTCCTTTTTAATATGTACTCTGAAGGATCGTTTGTAAAGTCACTGTATACCTTCAAGGTAGTCTTTACTAAATGGGGCAAAGTATTTTGGGGTATTCAAACTCTTTTCTTTGATGTATCAGTGATATTTAGGCTTCGTTCATATGTTCAGTATGCTAAGTCTGTAATTCAGAAAATTATCTGCTATTCTAGAGATAAATGCGGAACATTTTACCTATCTCTAACTTCTTACCTTAACTACCTCTATTTTTCTTCCATGCATAGGACAACCATTGCTAGACAAAGATAAGGTACTTTAACTGCTTTTTACCGAGAAAAAAAAAAAAAAGCACATTTACTTAGGCCAAGACTGCAGGTGTCATTCTCCTTCATTTTCTTGTATCAGAGAGTTAGTGCTCAGCTCTTTCCAAGGTAGATTTTTTATCACAGAAATGCTAAAAAATATGCCACCCTGAAGATTTTCATATCTGCATGAGCCAGAGAAACAAAGTGGTGTTTATGATTAACATCTTCTTATGTGCCTGTAAAAAACCAGTAGAAACAAAACACATGTCAATGCAGGAATTATTACCATAGGTAGAAATACAAAAGTTGTTGATGTGTCTTTATTATGTATATACCATCTTTTGAGTTATTTTGGGACAGCTCGCATCAAAATCTCATTTCTGTCTACCATAGGACGAAAAGATCTCATTATTTTTGGAAGAAAAATATTCTTTTCTATTTTTTTTTATCAACCAAAACAGAAAGTTAAGAAATACAACACAGCAAGGCTTTTAAGTACTGATGTGCCCTGGCAAGGCCGCACAGACATATTGCAACTGTCTGTCTCCATCAGCTCAACACACATGCACCTGGGACTTCTGACTTTGTCACAGAGCTGGGTCCAAGGGTTGGGCTTTGGGTAACCAAACTAGTTTATCTGATTTACCAGTTTCTGGAGAGGCATCAAAGTCCCAAATAGCCATCCTTTGGTGTGTTTATCCTCTTTAATGAGACAAAGCCTCTTACAGCAAGAATCACTTCACCTTCCTTTGCTCTGTGAAGAATTCAGTACATTTTTGGATATCATAAAGACTATAACACACCAGCCACTTAGAGGTATTATCTTCTTTTCAGTTGCTTCATGTCTGAAGATTATTATCTGAAATTTAAATTCTTCTCAGTACTTTTAGTCTAGACACATCCTGGTGTTGTTAGACAATCCTGTTGCAAGTTTCTTAGATTATCACCTGTTCAGGCTCTGCACAATTACTTTGTTTAACTTGTTATAGGAAAGGGCATTCACACTGATTTCAGGCCAGGAACAAATTATTCTATAAACACAATTTCACATTTTGTTTCAACCTTCTGCCTCTTCCTTTCTGTTTCTCAGCTATGCCTTTAAAAATAAGAACTGGCCTTCAGCTCACAAGCTCCCCAGTGGTCTTTCAATGAAATCATAAGCCTGTTTTTCTGCCAGAAGTCTGCTGCTAAGGCACAAGTTAAATACTGCCTTTTGCTGCACAGATGAAAGACAAGAATATGAACTTGAAACCAGGGAGCTCAAAGCCGATACAAACACCACTGATCTTTACAAAAGGCAAAGGGAATAATAATAAAAAAAAAATAGACGCTTAGTAAAATAATAAAGATATGCTATGGATTTAAACTTGACATATCCCTGAAGATAGAATCTCTGCAAACTACAACAAGGCTTTGTTTCTCAGTTACTTGGTGAAGAAATATCTATATAAAAGATGGAGTATGTTAACTCCCCTGTCATAGTCAAGCATCCTTTTCTGTTTGGCAGAGCAGATGTTGAGCTGGACAGTGTACACAGGTTCTATTTTGTAAGTCCTTTTCTCCATGTAGCCCTGTATGGATAAATAACCCAGAATTTTAAAAAAGGGGGGGTTTATTGCCTGGCAAAGATTTGTAGAACACAATGAACATATAAAATATTGTCTTTTTTCTTTATAGTATTTTTTCCTTATATCTTTATAAATTATGTTTTTATAATTGTTCTTAAGATCTTTATAGCCTTTTGCAGAGGGGAAATTTGTGGGTACTGTTTGATTGCTGGGCAGTATAAATAACAGACTAAAGAAAAGCTGGCATTTGTTGAACAATAACAGAAGCTACATCCAGCATTTAAGTTTTCAAGTTCAAAGTGCGTTCATGTCAATTTAAACTTATTTCACGGACTCATTCTTTTTTTTAATAGATCCAATACTACATTTCTGTATCCTAATTATAGAAATCTCATTTCTATTCCTATTGAGTAGAATAGTAATTTTCCTGTCAGATTTAATGCTGCAGTACAAGAATACAGTTCCTCATCAGAATTAAGTCCCCTGATTCAACAGCTTTTATAAATTTATGTTGGTCAAGTATGTTAGGTGCAACACATACAAGTTGCTGGAGTCACTTATTTTTTTCTTAATGATGCTGCAATTTTTTATGTGCCACTGCTTGAGGTTGTTCTACTTTTTTAATTGACAAATGTTCTCAGTGACTACTTTGTGGCATCCCTTCAGGACCTGAGTTACTTTAGAAACAAACAAACAAAATAATCATTGCATTTATAGATAGATTTTTCAAAGAAATCTCCAATATGTGAATTATAGTACTTAATATATAGCTAAGCATTCAATAATTTGCTGGATGTCATTGAGCACATGTATTAAATGTGTTTGGCGTGAAACATAAAATCTTTCAAGCATTCATACACCTTAGTATTTAGTCTTGGTATATAACACTGCCAAATAAAGTCTACCATTTGCATTATATAACTCTGCTGATGCCACCACTGACTTTCACAGAATCTTTCATTTTAAATTACATACATTAAACACATACATTAATTCTGTGATTCTGTAAGTAAGGGTTTAGAAAACCAGAAAGTCTACAGCTCCAAGGACATTGTAGCTGCAAAAGCTGTGCCAAGGGGAGCATGGCACTGCACCAACATTGGTGCCTCCACACCTTCCTTTCTCCTCCACCTCATTCATCCTGCTGGGACCTCAGCCTACTACCCAGGCTACCATTATATTTAGGGCTCAGGGTAGTGTTCAGAGCACCAAAAAGCTTGCAGCTCCATGGACATCGCAGTTGCAAAAGTCATGCCAAGATGACCATGGCACTGCACCAACATTGGTGCCTCCACACTTTCCGTTCTCATCCTGGCCACCCATGCTGCTGGGACCTCTTCCCACAACCCAGTCTACCACTATATTTAGGATTAGTTTTAGGGTTTAGAAAACCAGAAAGCCTGCAGCTCCAGAGACACTGTGGCTGCAAAAGCCATGCCACGGCAAGCACAGCACTGCACTGACATTGGTGCCTCCACACCTTCTTCACACCACCCATGTTGCTGGGTCTCAGCCAATGACCCAGGCTACCATTATATTTAGGGTTAAGGTTATGGTTAGGGTTCAGAGAACCACAAAGCCTGCAGCTCAAGAGACTGTAGCTGCAAAAGCCATGCCAATGGGAGCATGGCATTGCACCAACATTGGTGCCTCCACACCTTCCTTTCTCCTCCATGCCACTCATCCTACTGGGACCTCAGACCATGATCCAACCTACCATTGTATTTAGGGTTAGGGTTCAGAGAACCTCACAGCCTGCAGTTGCAGGGACACTGAGGCTGCAGAAACCATGCCAAGGGCAGCATGACACTGCACCAATATTGGTACCTTCACACCTTCCTTTCACCTCCAGGACATCCATCCTGCTGGGAACTCGGCTGACATCCCAGGCTACCATTACAGTTAGAGTTAGGGTTCAGAGAACCACAACAGTAATGGATGGTGTCCATCTTGGCCTTTGTGATCATGAAAAAACAGAGGTTTTTATTCTTTGAGAAGGAAGGATGTGGCTTACTAGAACCACCACCTTGGACTTCTGTAGGGCAGACCTTGGCCTGTTCAGAAGACTGATTGGCAGTGTCCCTTGTGAGGCCATTCTGAAAGGCAAAGTAGTCCAGGGAGGCTGGATAGACTTCAAGAAGGAAATCTTAAACGTGCAGGAACAGGTCATCCCCATGTCCCAAAAGAGGGGCAGGCNCAGTGTACACAGGTTCTATTTTGTAAGTCCTTTTCTCCATGTAGCCCTGTATGGATAAATAACCCAGAATTTTAAAAAAGGGGGGGTTTATTGCCTGGCAAAGATTTGTAGAACACAATGAACATATAAAATATTGTCTTTTTTCTTTATAGTATTTTTTCCTTATATCTTTATAAATTATGTTTTTATAATTGTTCTTAAGATCTTTATAGCCTTTTGCAGAGGGGAAATTTGTGGGTACTGTTTGATTGCTGGGCAGTATAAATAACAGACTAAAGAAAAGCTGGCATTTGTTGAACAATAACAGAAGCTACATCCAGCATTTAAGTTTTCAAGTTCAAAGTGCGTTCATGTCAATTTAAACTTATTTCACGGACTCATTCTTTTTTTTAATAGATCCAATACTACATTTCTGTATCCTAATTATAGAAATCTCATTTCTATTCCTATTGAGTAGAATAGTAATTTTCCTGTCAGATTTAATGCTGCAGTACAAGAATACAGTTCCTCATCAGAATTAAGTCCCCTGATTCAACAGCTTTTATAAATTTATGTTGGTCAAGTATGTTAGGTGCAACACATACAAGTTGCTGGAGTCACTTATTTTTTTCTTAATGATGCTGCAATTTTTTATGTGCCACTGCTTGAGGTTGTTCTACTTTTTTAATTGACAAATGTTCTCAGTGACTACTTTGTGGCATCCCTTCAGGACCTGAGTTACTTTAGAAACAAACAAACAAAATAATCATTGCATTTATAGATAGATTTTTCAAAGAAATCTCCAATATGTGAATTATAGTACTTAATATATAGCTAAGCATTCAATAATTTGCTGGATGTCATTGAGCACATGTATTAAATGTGTTTGGCGTGAAACATAAAATCTTTCAAGCATTCATACACCTTAGTATTTAGTCTTGGTATATAACACTGCCAAATAAAGTCTACCATTTGCATTATATAACTCTGCTGATGCCACCACTGACTTTCACAGAATCTTTCATTTTAAATTACATACATTAAACACATACATTAATTCTGTGATTCTGTAAGTAAGGGTTTAGAAAACCAGAAAGTCTACAGCTCCAAGGACATTGTAGCTGCAAAAGCTGTGCCAAGGGGAGCATGGCACTGCACCAACATTGGTGCCTCCACACCTTCCTTTCTCCTCCACCTCATTCATCCTGCTGGGACCTCAGCCTACTACCCAGGCTACCATTATATTTAGGGCTCAGGGTAGTGTTCAGAGCACCAAAAAGCTTGCAGCTCCATGGACATCGCAGTTGCAAAAGTCATGCCAAGATGACCATGGCACTGCACCAACATTGGTGCCTCCACACTTTCCGTTCTCATCCTGGCCACCCATGCTGCTGGGACCTCTTCCCACAACCCAGTCTACCACTATATTTAGGATTAGTTTTAGGGTTTAGAAAACCAGAAAGCCTGCAGCTCCAGAGACACTGTGGCTGCAAAAGCCATGCCACGGCAAGCACAGCACTGCACTGACATTGGTGCCTCCACACCTTCTTCACACCACCCATGTTGCTGGGTCTCAGCCAATGACCCAGGCTACCATTATATTTAGGGTTAAGGTTATGGTTAGGGTTCAGAGAACCACAAAGCCTGCAGCTCAAGAGACTGTAGCTGCAAAAGCCATGCCAATGGGAGCATGGCATTGCACCAACATTGGTGCCTCCACACCTTCCTTTCTCCTCCATGCCACTCATCCTACTGGGACCTCAGACCATGATCCAACCTACCATTGTATTTAGGGTTAGGGTTCAGAGAACCTCACAGCCTGCAGTTGCAGGGACACTGAGGCTGCAGAAACCATGCCAAGGGCAGCATGACACTGCACCAATATTGGTACCTTCACACCTTCCTTTCACCTCCAGGACATCCATCCTGCTGGGAACTCGGCTGACATCCCAGGCTACCATTACAGTTAGAGTTAGGGTTCAGAGAACCACAACAGTAATGGATGGTGTCCATCTTGGCCTTTGTGATCATGAAAAAACAGAGGTTTTTATTCTTTGAGAAGGAAGGATGTGGCTTACTAGAACCACCACCTTGGACTTCTGTNCTCAGGGTAGTGTTCAGAGCACCAAAAAGCTTGCAGCTCCATGGACATCGCAGTTGCAAAAGTCATGCCAAGATGACCATGGCACTGCACCAACATTGGTGCCTCCACACTTTCCGTTCTCATCCTGGCCACCCATGCTGCTGGGACCTCTTCCCACAACCCAGTCTACCACTATATTTAGGATTAGTTTTAGGGTTTAGAAAACCAGAAAGCCTGCAGCTCCAGAGACACTGTGGCTGCAAAAGCCATGCCACGGCAAGCACAGCACTGCACTGACATTGGTGCCTCCACACCTTCTTCACACCACCCATGTTGCTGGGTCTCAGCCAATGACCCAGGCTACCATTATATTTAGGGTTAAGGTTATGGTTAGGGTTCAGAGAACCACAAAGCCTGCAGCTCAAGAGACTGTAGCTGCAAAAGCCATGCCAATGGGAGCATGGCATTGCACCAACATTGGTGCCTCCACACCTTCCTTTCTCCTCCATGCCACTCATCCTACTGGGACCTCAGACCATGATCCAACCTACCATTGTATTTAGGGTTAGGGTTCAGAGAACCTCACAGCCTGCAGTTGCAGGGACACTGAGGCTGCAGAAACCATGCCAAGGGCAGCATGACACTGCACCAATATTGGTACCTTCACACCTTCCTTTCACCTCCAGGACATCCATCCTGCTGGGAACTCGGCTGACATCCCAGGCTACCATTACAGTTAGAGTTAGGGTTCAGAGAACCACAACAGTAATGGATGGTGTCCATCTTGGCCTTTGTGATCATGAAAAAACAGAGGTTTTTATTCTTTGAGAAGGAAGGATGTGGCTTACTAGAACCACCACCTTGGACTTCTGTAGGGCAGACCTTGGCCTGTTCAGAAGACTGATTGGCAGTGTCCCTTGTGAGGCCATTCTGAAAGGCAAAGTAGTCCAGGGAGGCTGGATAGACTTCAAGAAGGAAATCTTAAACGTGCAGGAACAGGTCATCCCCATGTCCCAAAAGAGGGGCAGGCAGGGAAGAAGACCAGCCTGGATGAACAGAGAGCTTTGGCTGGAAGTTAGGAACAAAAGGAGAGTCTATGGCCTTTGGAAAAGGGGGCAGGCCACTCAGGAGGGCTACAAGGATGTGGTGAGCATATGCAGGGAGAAAATTACAAGGACTAAAGCTCAACTAGAGCTCAATCTGGCTATTGCCATAAAGGATAACAGAAAATGTTTTTATAAGTACATTAACAACAGAAGGAGGATTAGGGAGATTCTTCATCCTTTACTGGAAAACACAGTGACTGAGGACAAGGAAAAGGCTAAGGTACTGAATGCCTTCTTTGTCTCAGTCTTTAATAACAGGACTAGCTGCTTGCTGGGTAGGCAGCCCTTTGAGCTGGAAGACAAGGATGAGGAGCAGGAGGCAACCTCCATAGTACAAGAAGAAATGGTTAGTGACCTGCTGCACCACCTAGACATATATAAGTCTATAGGGCCAGATGGGTTACATCCAAGGGTGCTGAAGGAGTTGGCTGATGTGCTTACTAAGCCACTCCTCATGATTTATCAGAAATCCTGGTTATCTGGGGAGATCCCTGTGGACTAGAGATTAGCTAATGTGACACCCATTTACAAGAAAGTCAGGCAGGAGGATCCAGGGATCTACAGACCTGTCAGCCTGATCTCGGTGCCAGGGAAGGTCATGGAGCAGATTATCTTAAGCACCCTAATACAACATTTACAGGACAACCAGGCCATCAGGCCCAGTCAGCACAGGTTCATGAAGGGCAGATCCTGCTTAACAAACCACATCTCCTTTTATGACAAGGTGACCCTCTTGGTGCATGAGGGAAAGGCTGTGGATGTTGTTTATCTGGACTTCAGTGAAGACTTTGATACTGTTCCCCACAGCATTCCTATCAAAAACCTGGCTGCCCTAGGCCTGGATGGGCATACACTCCACTGGATTGTGCACTGGCTGGACAGCTGGGCCCAGAGAGGGGTAATGAATGAATGGAGTTGGCAGCTGGTCACAAGTGGTGTCCCCCAGGGCTCAGTGCTGGGGCCGCTCCTGTTTAACATCTTTATCAATGATCTTGATGAGGAGATTGAGAGCATCCTCAGTAAGTTTGCAGATGACACCAAGTTAGGTGGGTGTCTCGATCTGCTTGAGGGTAGGGAGGCCCTTCAGAGGGACGTGGACAGGCTGGACCGGTGGACCATGGTCAAGTATATGAGCTTTAACAAGGCCAAACACAAAGTCCTGCACTTAGGCCACAACAACCCCATGCAAAGCTACAGACTTGTGTGATATTTATATCTTAATATTCTCAATATCGTTGGTTACTGTGCATGATAAGAAACTCTTGTATACCTATTTGCATTCTTAAAATCTTTTCAGAGAGATAAAGTTGTCACATGTCTATTTTCATAGACATTATCACTATGGTTTTTATGAACATGATGCTCTAACTTAACAGAGGGCAGGAGAGGAACAGATAAGAAAGGCACGCATCATGCAGAAAACATATGTACCTAGAGATATCTAAAAGACACAATGGATTGTGCAGTTTGCTTCAGGAATTCTGTGTTCAGTAGCTAAGGAGTTGCTAAACTTATTCTGCTAAAACCAAAAGGTAATTGGTTAAAAAAAACAAAAAAAAACAAACACCAAAAACTTTAAAAATAGTCCTTGAAAGAGAAAGCCATTGTCTAGGGAGTATGAAATTAACCATATTAAAGACACATAAACAAGGGGTTTTGAGAAAGAAATCCCTGATATTTCAATGCTGGTATCAAAGATTAGTGACTGGCAAATGCCATCAATCTTTCATTGTTAGAGGTTAGGATAAAATCTCCCAGGGAACAGATTTCTCCACAGTGAGCAGGAGGTGTATATTATCTTCTGGAGCACCAGGTAACTTCAGAAAAAGTTGGCAATCTTCAGAAAAAGTTAAAGGACTAGGTGGACAAGGCTGATCCAATATGGTGGTTTCTAATCCATTATGGGAATTCCAGTTTGATCTCCGACAGTGCAGTTACAAAATAAATTGTCTTAAGCAGTTTAAGAAGGCCTCATCCTTCTCTTCCTTCTCCCAATCTTTGATCTCTTATCCTTGCTTCCATTCAACACTCTATCAGTTTTGTAATCCATTCAGTTAACATCAGATTTTTATCTGATTTTGTATTGGACAAAATTAATTTCTGAATCTAATATAAACTTTTCAAATTCATAGATTAATTTATGCTTGGAGGGACCTCTGGATTTCATCTGGTCTAATTCCCTAGTCTTAAATTATTCTGGCAGAACTCTCACTGCTACACACTATCTGGAGAAATGTTGAACTGAATACTACTGAGAGCTCCTGTCTCTTTGAACCACTTTCCTTGCCAAGTTCATGTGGTGGATCACCTTTCTTGAAGAGACCATGCAGAAAGAACATGGGTATGAATCAGATCTGAAATGTTAAGAGTATTTCTTTTGTCTTCAAACTCAAAATTCTGTGAGCAAATTTCCTTCAAAGTTTTTTTGCCATTTGGGACCGAGTGGACTAGATAGAGGATGAGATTGGTTTCATCTTCATATCCCTTGAGTACCAGCTTGATAGCAAGGCAGAAGCTGGACTTTTATTGACACACTTCCTTTTCCTTCTGAGCTAATTAGTCTGTGCCTGCCCCCTACCTATTTGAGGTGCTCTCTGTGGGCTTGTCAATGTTAATGAGCTTGGTTTGGTAGGATCTCATTAGCAACTGCTGCCCTTTGAATTGCTAGCACTTGGAAATTTTGGCCATCAAAACAACACAAAACTCACTCTTTCTCCACTCTCCTGTACCCCTCATGCATCGGAGTAAAGTAAGTGCAATGTGGACTCAAGTGCTATCACTAGCTTTATCCTCTTAAACTCATGAAGATTTCTTCCTTTGCTTCCATCTTGCGATGACCCTTCTTGATTTATGGAGAGCATAATAATGTAAGGCTCTGACTGAAGATGTACTTGCTGGAGAAATTAGCAGCTCAAGATTATATTTTCATACTTTTTTATATAAATAGAAATGCAAAATGATTCTATGAATGTAAGCAAGACTGTAACATCCCTCATTTTTGCCTCACTTTCTTCAGTGAATTTCAAAACTTTAGTAATATATAATAAAAGAAACATTGTGTTCCTTACTCATTGTCTATTCCAGGTCCCATGCCATTGCTCTGATTGTCATGGCAGCAGGTGTTTTTATCAGATTATCCAAGTACTTGTCTATTCCATCAGGTAAGGAGGTACAGGACCAGTGGTCTGAAGCTGGGCTTTTCTCATCAATCTACATGGAAAACCTGTACTCCCAAACACAGCACACAGAGATTCCAACTGGAGTCTAGGAGAAAACTCTTTACAATCAGAACAATTAAACATTGGAATAGTCTCCCAAGGGAAGCAGTGGATTCCCTTACATTAGAGAGTTTTAAGACTCAGCTTGACAGGGTGCTGAGCCATCTCATTTAAACTGTATTTTTCCATCTTGAAAGGTTGGACTAGATGATCATTGAGGTCCCTTCCAACCCGGCATTCTAAGATTCTATGATTGAGAGATGCATGCATAAATGTAAATGAGAACTAAACGCATGATGCATTGAATAATTGCTTAAAACACTGTTTATCTTTTTCTGGTGTTAACTTGTGCAGTGTGTCTAGAGTAACATCAGAAACAAACATGCCTTTTAGACTAATGGATGAAGAACTGTAGTGTTTTAGTGCCTTCCTGTGCTGATGCCTGGAAGTGCAGGTAAGTGGAACTTCTGAAGATGAATTTCATTCTGCTCAGACTTAATAAAGAAACAAATTTCTGCCGCAATTTTCAGCTCTGCTAATAATGTCCAATAACAATCTAAAATTTCTCAGAGAAAGATTTTTTCTTCAGTGTCAGAAATGCATTTTAACTCAGTCAGTGGCCACTGTAATAGCTGTGGCTCAAAAAGAGTATCATTTATATAAAAATTTCTGTGCTAGGAAAAGGTATTACCTGAGAAGGTGTGATGTTATGGGAATTTCTGTTAGTCCCTCAGGCCCCACAAGCGTCTCACTCAGACTTGTACCCATACAAGTCACATGGAAGAGTCTCCCTGTGTTGTGTCCAGGATATTCAGGTCATGATGGCAAGCCACCTAGCTTTCACCTAGAGACACTAGACTGTTTCAAGAAGGAGAAAGGCAGGGATTGTGCTCTGCTTGTCCCCTTGACTCTCAATACAGTGCTGTTTTTATTGCAAAAGGAAGCAGGCAGGAAAGAACAGCATAAGAAATCTGGCAAGGAAAGAGTCCAATGAGGTTCATGAATAAAATTTAGGCAAACTTCACGCCCATATAATCATGGAAAGTCAGAAGTGAGTTAGGATTAAGCAAAGAGTAGCTGAACTGAATGTACAATCTCATCACATTGCTCCTAAAAGAGGACAGCAATATCTTCCCTCAGTAGGCTCAGGATGCAGCACTTCATTCTCCCCTTTGGGCACAGCCATGACAGCTCCCAGGCCCATTCCCTGCTCCCACAGCAAGACCACAAAGGGGCACAAGGGCAGAGTCCCTCTAGCTCCATCTTCTTTTCACCTGTCCAGATAATAGGAAATTACAGAGAAGTTAGAGTTTTGCAGACTCATGTTTCATTGCAACATGAGAGTAATCACTCCTTCCCTCAAATCTCTACCTTCTGGGTCGGAATATCCAGTCAGGTTTCACTCCTGGCTGCATAGAAAGGCTCAAACATACAGTCAAAGGGCTTAAGAAACAAAAGGCAAGTAAGATTACCAAATTAATTCATTTACTAAATCATTTTAAAATTTTCAGGCTATACAAGAAAAGTGTCACTATTTGAGGATTGCTTAGTCTGCAGAAGTACTTTTCAGGAAGAAATGAAAAATCCCATAGTAAGAAAGACAGGCAGAAAAGTGCTGCAGGGAGAAACAGTGGTGTTAAGATAACATAGTTCCCTGAAGTATAAGGCTGCTATGTACTCCATGAAATATAAAGGAAAATAGAATGGACTGAAATTGTAGAAGAGAATACATATACTAGATATACTGAGTCTGAAAACACAGATCAAATCCATGGTCTGTTAACCTACGAAACCTATTCTCAGAAAAAATCCCAGAGGAAATCCAAGTTTCTGAATTATTTTGAGTGCCATGTCATTTTGAAAAGTAGCATGGTAACACTGATGTGTTGAAGACTGTTGTGACTATTTCCACATAACAAGCCTAAATTCTCAATTAAGTTGTCCTTCATAGCTGTAAGTCCCGAACACTCAACCTGAGAGGTAAGGTACAGGCTAGATAATTTCTACTTTACACATTATCATCAGCAATAAAATCTATCTCATATGAAGTATGTCCACAGAGATGTCTATGTCCCCTATGTGATTTTGCACAGGTGCAGTTGATGGAGGCATTGGAAATATTTCTTCTGCTGAGCCATGAGACAGAATGGATCCTACAGCTCAATCTCCCTGCATCCAGCCTTCCAGGACTACAAGAAGCAAAAAGCAGTAAACGATGTTCAGTTGGTTTTATTATTTCACTTAGCCAAGAAAACATTTATCTTTTCATTAAATTCAGCAAAGGGGATGAACTGCAGTTTGTGTGGTAAAATGAAACTATTCTTACACAGCCACCAAAAATGGCTCTAAATTAAATATCCTGAAGTACAGCACAGGAAACAGTCAACTGTTCACAGAGGACAGACAAAAAGAATAATAATTAGATCTGGAAATGTCAATTAATTAAGTTCTCTACCAGTTTAGGATGCATTTCAGATGATATCTTTAAAGAAACTACTTTTATAGGCTGCACATATTTCATTGAGAGTACTCTGCCACTAGTCTTCCATCAGGCCTCCAGCAAGCTGATCAATTAAGGGCTCTTTGGAACAATGAAAAACATACCAATCCATTTGGGTCACTGTGTGAAATAAAAATGTCATTATTGTGGGAGTGCCTTTGTCCAAACACAGAAATATGCTTCAGCCTGGAGCCAGCTTTCTGTAGGTCAAGGCATCAGCTGATGTTAGTTTAGAACAAGTTATTTTATTTTCCAGTAAAATAGACAGAGGAGATGTCAGTCCTCTTAAGAGAATGATTCTCTTCTTCCTTCAAGTAAAGGCCTATCTACCAGTAATGCACTTCAATACTAATATTCTTAACATTTTCTTCAGTTTTGTTTTGCACCACTATAACAAGTGTTTTCAAAAACTGGCTTCAATAAATCATAGGATTAACCAGCCAAAATGGAAGAAGTCCTTCTATAGTTTTGATTCTTAACACATATTTAGACTACTTTCAGGTTAACAAGAAGTTAAATCAAGCACATAACAGTTTCAGATGCATCTCTATACAAGACTATAGAATAATTTAGAAGAGAAATAACATATCTTCTGTTGTTTAATATTGACCAAGATCAATCTTAGAAGCATCTGCAGTAGCTTATGTGCTGAGAGAGAACTAGCTATTAACCCAATCTAGGTATGAATGATCTGTTAAGTCTCACATTCCAACCCAGTAGAGGGCAATAGAAGAATATGATCAAAAGCCAACGCATTATCGAAAGCCAAAGATTTCCTACAGTATCATCTGAGTTGCCAATTACCTAGAAAGAACAAGTAATGTTCTCTCTCCTATGTGAGAGACAGACAGGCTATGGAGAGGAAGGGAATGTAGTGTTCTACCTGCAGATTTGAGTTAGAACAATAAGAAATACGTGTAAATTAGAGCAAAGAAATTATATTTTAAGCATAAGAAACAGTCTTCTAATTGCAAGGACAGTCCAGCATGAGAGTAGGTTTCCTGATTGTGGGATCTGTATCACCAGAGGTCTCTAAGAATAGGCTAGGCAGATGCGTGTATGGAATGTTAGGGATCTACCCTGGGGATAGCATGGAATAAGCAAGCTCTTGAGATCCCTTCCTATGACTGATTCCAGTACTAATTGGTTTCTCTGATATACAATAATCAGCTCTTAAGCTCTCAGAGTTACAGTATAAAAAGCCCCTTTAAAGATAACCTCTACTCCTGGTTTTGGAAGATGAATGCTGTTAATAACTCTTTGAACACTATATTACAAAGAAATCCCTATACAGGTGAAGAATAATACCAGAATCAGAAATGGCTGTTGATCTATGTGCTCACTTAGGTCAACAGGGTTAGATGTAAGTTTATAGTTACTTATGGAAATCAAGTAATGTTCTGTAATGAAAATAGAAAAGTACAGAACTAGGAGATGTATTAAAATCACTTTCATTAAACGTCTTCTTGTCCAGTATTTTTTCTGTAGAGTAGATTGGTAAAAAAAAAAAATGTCAACAGAAGGAGAGAAGAAAGAATCTCTTAGCATTATTCTTTCTATCAATAAAACCATTGTGAATATGTCATCCAGAATAATGGGTAGGCTATTGCTAATCTCATAAATGCTTTAGGAGTTGGCTAATATGCATCTAGAATAGAACTTCAGAACTGTAGTACATCAGTTATTACTGCATATTACAATTCCCTCTGCAGACACAAGTTATAAGTAAGAGTCCTTCCTTGATGTGTCCTAAATCTCACTAAATCACTGGAGAAATGAGAACGTATATATTTTAAGAAATAATAAACTGGGAACAAAAGGAAAATAATATCATACAATACAGTCATTCACAATAACCTCAAGTATCAGATAAATCTGAAAAAGGCTATATTGTTCAGAATGCATTGATCTGAAAGACCTTCTGGAAATCTTGTCATCAAACATTTAAAGCCAAAACCTAGCAAGGTGGAATGGTAATCAAAAGACATATAAAACCACATATGCTATACTCTAATCAAAGTGAGTACACATTATCACAGCAGAATTAGAAGGAAGAGATGTAAAATATGTTTTGCATCTGTGCCTGGGTAAAGGAGTAGGAGAAAGGAGGAGATCTGAGGTCCAGTGTAAGAGAGGCTGGATAGTGGATAGTAGAAAGCAAAGGGAAAACAAAGAAATAAGAAACAGAAGAAGATGGAGAGAGCAGGAAAGTATTTGGTCTTCCTTTAATTCACACATTCTAGAAGGTGTTCAAGCCCCTGAGGGAAACAGTGAAAGGGATTTATTATAACAGGTATAGCTTATTAATTTAATCTTGGAAGAAAAATTGATTTTTCTTAAAGAGGAAGGAAAAAGTGGTTTACAGAAACATATCTCCATGGAATACAATTTACTCATGGAAATTATTGCTGCAGGCTATTCTATTGGAAAATTGTGCATGACAGAAAACAACATTCTGTAAAAAAGATTAGCTTTGTAGCTTAGTCTGGTATAGACAACACTGCAATGGTTACCTGTGTCAGTCTTCATAACATGAAGTATATAATAATCATCAGCTACATTTTTAAAGATAATTCTTCTATGACATCACCTAACACAATTATACACAGAATATATGTGTTGCACTTATATGGAACATTCCTCTGTCAAGGGAATACAATACCAGGCTTAGAAGATCATGGGACAGGAATAGTAGTGTCTTTGGGTTTGGTTTTTTTTTTCCCTCTGTTTATGGGTGTGTGTACAGAAAGTGGTGTTCTTCACATATGAAAAGCTTAATTGAGTGCTGAGCCTTCACTGTTCAGGTCACTGAGAGGAATTCATCTCCTCTAATTTTAGACATATACATGCAGATACCTAGTCTGAATTTGTTCTCATTCTCACAGTAGTCAATGGAAAGAGATAGGCAGAGATGCTCATTCAGTCCTAAAATTGATGGCTAAAATGCAAGCAATGCCTTTTGGGAGATGCCTTAGTTTCTCCACTGACTATATGGAGAGCTATAAGTATTTTAAATCAGATCATGAACTTTTAGGCAACTAAATGGAGATTAATCATATCCATAAGGTCATATCCTCCTCAGTCACTGAATTCACTTTGAGAGGTTAGATTACACCAGAAATTTTTGTTGTAAAAGAATTTTCCCCAGATATCTGACCAGAAAGTTTCTTTTAAAGTTTGAATGAGACTTACTGCTGTTAAAATTAGAAGCTTTTTAATTTCCAGCCTAACTAAAGACCAGTTTATAGCCACATGTTCCTGTGCTGAAAGTTACATTCCAAAGTTATTTGGATACACAAGGATTCAGCTAAACATCCTGTTGGATTTTCTAGGCATAAATGATTTATCCACTGAGGATAAAATGACTTATATCAACTGTCTTTCAGACACCACTTGGAAAATACTGGTTTTTTAACTCCAGGAACGTGCTAGACACTAAGTAATAAAGTGGGTATAATAATACAGAAGTATGTTATTTGTATATTGAATCCAAACTATCAACATGATGCCATTGTGCTGATCATAGCCCAAACACATAATAGATAGATCTGCCAAAAAACCCTCAGCCTGGATAGACAAGTCAAAGAAAAGGCAAGATAAGAAACAGACATCAAGGGGTCAGGCGGAAAGTGGTTTGTATGGGGTTGTGCAGCAGTCTTCCTGGAGAGTCAGATTTACATGCTACTGAGTCACGGGTTAACTATAGACACCCAAGACTATGCATGCTTTCATGTGCACAAATCACTATTTTCTTCACTTTCTATATTTCCTGTTCATCTTAGTGTTTGTGTATACCATTACTTTAGGCAAGTCTCCTTATAAAACAAGCAGTAGTTTCTATGA
Source organism: Brachypteracias leptosomus (assembly GCA_013401335.1). NCBI lineage: Eukaryota > Metazoa > Chordata > Aves > Coraciiformes > Brachypteraciidae > Brachypteracias > Brachypteracias leptosomus. The sequence goes on from VYZX01006269.1 coordinate 56,777, forward strand.
CAAAGTGTGCAAGTTGTACATCTAGCAGTTCCTCTGAGAGACAGCTCCAGTTCTAGCCCGGTGACACTTCACCTAGTGTATAAAAATCGGTGCAGGGAGATTCAGGAATATGAGATTGAAGAAGCTACTCAGTGTGTATGGGAACTTGAATTTACTGTTTTCCTTGTAAGGGTACTTAGTCTTAGATGGCTATTCCTTGATTTTCACCATTACTTTAATAGCATGGTAATCCTGATTAGTATGGTGAAAGGAATATTGTGACAACTGCAATTCACAAATTCTCTTAGCTTCCTGAACCACCACTCTAGGTATAGTATTTATTCAAACATGTACTAAAAAAAAAATAAAATATTTATGCATGTGAAATATCCTCCTGTCATTTATTCAGCAGAAAAACATGCTTGAAATATAAGGCCATAAGTAGGGTTCTGTTGTAGGGAAAAACAGACATAGAAATGAAGAGAAACATGCAACTATACATAACCAGGTGATGGTAGCTAAGGGTAATCCCTCTCTCAACAGCAGTAATTTTCTGCCTGTGATAAGGACTCAACATCTGTCATTAGAACTGAAAGGAAAAGAATGCACAATTGCAAAGTTACAGTCTGTGTGCAAAACGACCTTTTACAGCAGAGCTTCTTAAGACTAACTAGGTATTGATATTTTCAGTTATTTAAGTAAATACAGTAAATCTGACATTATTCAGCTATCTAACATAACTGGTGTTTATGTCAGGTCCCATGCTGCTTGCATGTGTAAACCTTAAGATCTAATCTAGTCTTTTGTACTTAGACCTTATTTTTACTGGAGTTACATCTTTTTTTGACAGCTTTGTCATTTTGACAGCTTTGTCATTTTCCCAGCTAATGCTAGCCCAACGCCCTAACTCATGCTGTCATACCCTCATTTTAAATATGTTGTTGTTTTTTGAGCTCTAACCTTCCTATTCCTCTGGTACAAGGAAGTATAAACAACCAGCCCTACCCCTATTCCCACAATCTTCTGAAGCCCCCAGGAAGTGAAGGCAGCTGCCTACAGTAGCAACATTCAAGGAGATGCAAAACAACAGAGGAGTAACAATGGCCTGTAAAGGACAGGATGATCCAAATAATGACAACTGTCAAAGAGAGCAGAAATATATAAACTGTTGTGGAGAGGCAGGAAAAATCCACTGTGCATACAGGATGTGGTTTTTTCTTTAATTAGTTCTCCTAATTCTGGTATTGCCTTCATCCCTCAGTTCCCTAATCACCTTGTCAGAGGGAGGTGAGGGATTCAGATGAACCAAGTGACAATATCTAGTTCTTCCCTGTATTTGACACCTTTTCATTTAACAAACTTCTTTTTAATAACACACAGATCTATTAATTAGATCTGCAAAAGAAAGTGTCCACGAAATGTGTTAAAAACAGGTAGCTATAGAAACCTTTTACTTGCCTGCCATCACCAAGTATCCAGCTCAGAAAAATGAAGATCAAATTGTTCATCATCATCTGAACATAGCTCAAGTGGCATAAAGGTCATGTTTTGAAACAGTTAAAGCAATGTGTGCTCCAGTCTAAACCTTCAATTGCAAACCTGAAGCAGCTGCTGAAGCCATACCTTTAAAGGTCAAAATAATTGTGAAAGGTACATGCAATATTGAACTTTTCAGATAATGTCTCTCTAAATGGGTAGTGAGAAATGACAAACAAATGGATGTCCATGTTCCTGTGCCCCAATGCAGGTAGCAGCTAAAGACATTAAACAGATAACAGTACTTTAGAAGTTGACCCTGCTTCCATCTGATATGGAGCGCTTAAATGTGTGCTGCTAGCTCTCTTCTTCTAACAATCCTGCTGACTATGCCAATTTTGTGATGCTAGCTCCCATCCTCTGCAGGCCAATGACAAACTTAACATCCCCTCAGCATACCTTGCATATTCTTCATCTTTTTGCTTTCTCCATCTCAAACCAGCCATCATAGAAGCAAAGGAGGAACACACCACCAAGAGAATGGTCAGCAAGCTGTGTTCAACAGAACATCCCACCAGGTGGCCCCAACATGAATCCTCATCAGATTGATCGGTTCCTGGTTAATATAGTTCAGGCCTCGCCCATCATCCCAACCTCAACCATGATCACCTGGGGGAGGCAGAGCTCCACACAGGTGGGCCAGGTTCTGCCTCTGGGGCCTGAAACCACTGGAGGAACAAAACATTCTGATGGGTTGTGACTCATCCACAGGTCAAATCCAACTCAGGCCCTACAACTTAGGCCTCAGCACTTCAAAATGGGGTCATGGCAACCCCATAATAATGATAATAATGATAATAAAGCCTACTGCACATTCCACAGAGCCAAGCCCAATTTGTCAAAGCACCAACTAGTCCACTGAAGATATAGTTGATTAAAGCTTCTGAGAAGTATGTGATATCCTAGGCATTTTAGAGGACTTTTCCAATATTTAAGACTAACACAAGGGAACTGGGTTAAGAGCAGTTAGTAATCTCAATGCGCCACTGTGGGGTAACCCAGGGTGGATTTCAAGCTTGTTTATAGCTAACTGGCTTGCTGAGTTCTTCAGAGCATTACAAATGATAAACACTCTATGAAATAGTTTTGAGTGATGCATACTGTTACTTAAACATACACAGTTAGAAGTGATCATAACATAGTTTCTAATGGATATTTTGTAACTGGAACAATGTTTTCAGTGCTATTAAAAATGTAATGTACAGCTGATCCTATCTGTCTCAACTTTGGCTAAGAAACTGCAGCTTTAGCTTTAAATATTTTGGTTTTAGATGATGACAAACTAGGCAGCCTTGTGTTTCTGTGGCAGTTGTTAAAGCCTGTGAATATGCTGTGTTACACAGTTTAGTGTTAAATTCTGCATGAGTTTTGTTAAATACTTGTGCCAATGTCTTAGTTTTGATATTTTCATATGAAGTCTGATGTCTTTGCTTTTTAACAGATAAATTTCAGTTATGGAAATATGCTACCATTCATATAATTCTGGTGGCATTAATATCACTTCTCATGAAAATTAATTTCAGAAAGCAATTTGAAAGAGATGACATTCCTCTAAACAATTTTTTTTCCAGAATTGAGAAATAAACTTTTTGTGAGAATTTCTTTGCTTGTTTGATGATAGCAATCAAGTCAATACGAGACACATGAGAAGAAAAATATAGTTTCTAATCCAAGGATAATGGCCTGAAATTCTGGAGAGAGAGTTTTTCACACTTAGCATGCATTTGTATTCATAATAGTTTTGGAACAGTAGGCTTTAAAAGTTTTTACAGAGCTGGCCCTGAACTGTGATAATTATAGACTTTGATTTTTCATTAAGTCATAGAAGAAAAGTAAATTCCGAAGATTTAGAAGAAAAACAATGCTGTCCCAATACTTAGGAAGTGTCAATAGAAATTAACAATCTAGTAAGAGGTTCATCAGTTCGATTTTGCTTCCAAAAATAAAATGGAACAGCTCAAGCTGGACTCAGTTAATGAAAAAGGTCAGCAGTTTAATCAATGTGGTTCATCAGAAAAAAAAAAAAAAAAAAAGGAAAATTACAAGTTTTGATTATACCGGTAGATGGCAATGTAATATGTTTCATTTTCTGGAAAACATTCTAATAAACTAAATTAGACTACAAAATAGACACTGCAAACATTAAATTAATTAGATTTGATGGACTAACTGTTGTATTTTGAGATATGTCAATAGGCAATTATCTCTGGAAGAGGGTGTTTCTAACAATCTTCTGCATGGAGTGGATCTTGATCTTAATGAAATGAACACTTTTATCAGTGAATTGGTACAAAACATATAACCATCACTAATAAATTGTGCAAGTGAACTCAGTGGTGTAGTGAATCACCAATTAAGAGTGAGCTAGACTGTCTCTAAAAGCTGCAAGCAACCTTAAACATGCATTTAATGGGACCAAATGAGAATTCACCTGACAATAAAGTAAATAGTCCATACTTGCAGATATGGCAATTCTAAGCAATTATCTGGGGTTTATAGAGGATAATCAGATAAACACGAGCTTTCAGAACATCATTGTCACCAGCAGGGCTAACAGACTGTGTTAGAGTAATTGGGATCTATAAGCTTACCCTTACTGCGAGTACAGCCGTGAGAAACAGCTCAGCTGATACTACGACAGCCTGTAGCAATAAATAACAAGTAAAGGAGTATGGGAAGAAGATGGATAGACTGGACTCATCTAAAAAAAATATTAAAACCCCCCCCAAAATCAAACAAAAAACACACAAAAAACCCCCCACAACCAAAAAAAAAACCAAAACCCACAACAAAATAAGAGACACTGGATCACAACTGGTACGCTGAGACACATCACCCATGGACCAGCAAGGACCCCAACATTCATGAAACATCTCAGCCAACTCCTCTTCCTACCCCAGTGTCAGAGAGCCCAGGTGTCCCTCCTGATCCTGTCAGGATGAAACGGGCTCCTTTGGGAGTCTCTGCCCAGCCAGGCAGGAGCCCAAAGACATGGCAACCTGCAAGGTGAGCCAGGACCAGAGGAGCAGCTGTCGCAGCCAGCTGGCTGCCCATTGCATGGGCAAAAGATGTATTGCTCTCCCCTTGCTAAACTTTGTCTTTCTGCAAATTTATTCATTTCCAAGAAAACTCAAGGACATTTTCTGAAGCTGTGTTTTACAGAAATTGTTTCCGAAGTTATTCCAATCATATTTTTCATATGTAGCCCACAGTACATAAAAGATACTACTTTTGGGTTAATTTCCAAGGAAAAGGAATAGAACTAGAAAGATTATAATAGCTTTATATTTATCAGTGATGTGGCTGCAATACAGTTGCTGGGCTTAGTTTCTGGCAGTTGCAGTGCAAGGAAAGAATATTGCTGTATTGGTGGAAACATAGAAAACCCACAAGATGGTTAAAGGACTGGGAAACAAGTGTTTTCATCAAGGATTAAGAAGAGAGAGAATTAGAACATGTAATATTATCACAGAGTTAAATTACCTAAAGAATTTGATAATTATGTCTTATACATGTTTTTGGCAATAAACATTTTTAACAGCAGAGCGAGGTATAGCAAAGCTTGGTGACTGGATGAAGAAGCCAGAGATATTCACAAATGTGCAAAAAAAGAAGAAATAAAAAAATCTGTAATCTATTATTCAGCACTCATAATGTTCAAATCAACATCATTTCTCCATAAAAGATACATGTTTTAGTTCAAACTATATTAGTTACAGTATATACATTGGATTTCAACTTCTAGAAGGCAATGTTATACTGTGGCTTTCTTGAGTCAACAAGACTTTCAAAATATCTCAACTAGAATTGGTTAGGGTCTATTTAGAAAGTACATTGTGTTACAGAAGGAAGGATGGAACCAAATAAAATATATTTTATCTTCTAATTTATATACTATATGTTTGTAGCCTAACTTCTGCCTTCTTACCTACAGCTGTGTGATAGAACCTTGTGCTTGCACTGTAGTTGACAGTGAAAGCATTGATATTTGCCACATTTAGACCCACTAAAAACTCTATTCTGAAGGTAGTAGGTGACTGTTTAGTTTAATCTATTTAATGACTCGTTTGGCACAACGGATACAAGCTGCACTGATAAACCATCCACTTGCATAATAGTCACCACAATTCTGAAGTCATACAGGCCAATTCACTAATTCATATCTTTATAAATATATAATAAATATATCTTTATTTTAAATATATTTGGGCATAATTCTTATAATTACAGGTCACATTCGTTTAGAAGGCAAAATCCTATTTTCAAAAGTTTTTTTACACACTAATCCTCAAAGGAATTTAAGTCTCTAACAGTCATTAATATGACAGGGACGTAATGGGGTAATTATCACTAGTTGGTAAATGAATTACTGTACATCACTGTTGAAAATAGGACCTGGTCATGTGAATCACTCAGGCAACACCAGGTATATAGAAACCATGATATTAAACTCTTTTCTGCAGCAGTCTGAATTACACCAGGTGCCAAACTGTACAGAGTTGGATTCTTTTGTAAGTATGAGTGGGCTGAAGGTTCTTTGTATAATCACCAGTCCAACACCCGCTTCTTTCTATTCCACCTTAGGAGGATGTCAGCCTTCTCAGAGCAGGCCAATCTTCATTTTCTTATTTGTGCATGACACTACAGAATTCTCCATAAAATTATTATTTCTGCTAAGTTTTATTTTTGTTTCAAAGACAAGCATCCATTCTCTCTTTGCAAAGGCAATAATATTTCCTGATCAAACCCTCCTTCAAACATTGGCAAATATAAATAGAAGATAAACCTGAATAAAATGTTCAAATAAGTTAGTATTAATAGCTCATGTTTTACCTTTAATACTTAGATTAGATGATAAGTAATTTATTTTGCTGAAATCATGGCAAAAAATACACTCATACTATAAGGAAAATATAATTAATCACAACAGAAAATATCACATCACTTAGGAACTAACATCCAACTCAGCATTCCAATGGAAGATTGATGCAAAAAGCAATTCCAAATGGCATATAAGAGAAAAGGAAACACATTTTGCTAGTATTTTCTGTCAAGAATATTTGGCTAAGCAGAAAAAGCTTGTAGGTGTCAGGAAAAATCTATAACCCAGATGACTGGATAATCTCAGTTTGGATTTCATTTGCTTTGAAAATTCCATGCCAGAAATGCTAGGCAAAGTGAATGAAATTTTTCCACAAGAAGATTTTTTCAACAGAAAATTGAAAGAATTGAAAGAAGATGACAGTTGCAGCATTTTTGTGAGTTAGTGTTAGTTTCAGTAAATTTAATTTCAGGGTAATAAAATAGATGAAAACTTAGTAAGCTTGATGTTATGGTTCTTTTCTAAGCAGTTTAAAATGTATTTTATAAAGGACATAATTTATAATTTATTTTTAATTAATGTTTACAAAGGCTGGAAATGTTATTAATGAAACTTTTTAGATTGTTTTTAGCTATTGATCTATAAAATAAATCATTTTATAAATTCTTTTTTTCCACTGCTCAGATCTAGAGTCAGAAATACTTTCTATTATTCTTCTCTTTTTTTTTTCTATACTTTTCCTCCAGTTTGCAGACTTATTTTTAAGAAAGAAGCTTTTGTCTAAAAAAGTTAGAAAATCTGCCTACTCTTTCTTACAAAAGCTAACTTCTTTCTTTTTCCTCAGTATGAACTTTATTCCTCTGTGTTTATCCAGGTAGATTAATCTGTTTAAAATCCAGTTATCTGTAGTTATTCCTGTATCTTCAGCTAGTATTTCCTGATTGCATTAATTTTAATATTTTCCACCACAAATCCAGTAGTATTTTTTTCAGCATAATAACAAATGTTTACATATGTATTGTCTATTGTCTATTTCCTCAGTAACGGTAGCTTGTCATGAATCTATTTGTCAAACTGTAGAAAAGCTTAGCACTCCAAAAAGCTTGTGAACTTTATTTACTAAAACTTTATGTTTCAGGTCTACATTGTGAAGAAATATCTGTCTGATGTGATGGAGAACCATATTTTTTGCTTATCTATAAGAAACCAGTGTTCACAATTATCAAATCTCCTATTGGACAGGTGTACATTGCAATATTGTTATTTCTTCTATCTAGGAACTAAACTCACTTCTAAGTAACTTGTTGATGTTCTTAGTCTGGCTTCTGAATAACAAAACAGCAACAACCACAATCTGAAATCTTTATTCATTAGATTTGCATTTTGAGTATACTCGATAGCTTTGCAGAAAAAGTGCCTGAAGACTGTAGAAGAGTCCTTGTCATTGATATCCTCATTATATCTAGCATTAAAGGACATATTAATTAACTGGTAGGAAAATAAAGAAAAGGAATAAATGAAAAGTGCTGTTACCATCACTTGGATTACTGTCATTATTAGAAATACTTTGGAAGAGAAAAAATTCTTCACACTGGTTTTTTTTGGGAGTGGGCATTTTTTGGTTTTAGATAGTGAATGCCCATTGAGTCTAGTGGGAGCATTTAGGAACAGAGCAAGATTGTCATCCAAACGGAGACCTTAGGATTTGACAATTTGACCCTTTATAGTCTCTATCATTCCACTACCATGCACAAATCATTTTGAAAATAACTTACCCTGACATTTTGTGATTCTGTGATTCTGTGAAAAGTGAAATGGTGGACTGGGAATGAAAGGTTAATACCCAATAAGAAACTTGAAACTATGATGAAACAGAGGAAGTTAGCAGTGCAGAATACGTTAAGCATGACTTTGACAATGTAAAAATAGCAGCCAAATCCAGGTAAGCTGTACCTCATTTATCTACATCACTAATTTTTAAAGTAATACAAGTGAGTAGTCAATCTTAGAGCATATACACATTTAAAATTAGCAGATATATTCTTAGATCATTGAATATATCTGGCAATATATATACTACTTTGCAGTCATAATTTGATAAACTGGTAAAATTCAATTTAAAAGGAAGAAATTTGCAAATTTGCAAATGTATTTAGATTACTTTTATCAGAATAAGTCAATCTTCAGAGAAGCTTGGTCTTTCAGCAAGTGAAAAGTAAATTTGTTCTGAAATTTCTGCTTTCACAGAAACAAAATTAATGTCAACTGACTGCAAAGTTTTTTCGCATAAACTTTTTTTTCTTTTTCCCATCATATGTAATGTCATTACCACAATCTTTTCTATTGCATTGGTAAAATCTTAATAGCAAATTGATAATTTTCATGCTATTCTGGACAACTATAACAGAATGTGTGATCAACCTTTGTACTGAATTGATCACAAATTCGTAATACAAATAATTAGATTTTAATTAGTTCATTCAACAGTCTATTCTGAAATTTGTTACAGATAATCACTTGCAATACTAATGTAGCCCAGCAATAATTAACACTCAGCTTTCTGGCACTAATCACCGGAACCATGGCTCACTTCCTAGCATTTAGGGCAGCCCTTGGAAATAATGTGATAAAGCACTCAAGAGCGTTCAACCAATTAGCGTGCTTGGATGAGTGAGCTTTCCAAGCCATCTGATTTTAAAAGTGGGTGCCTCACGCTGTGGAATATTGTCTCTGCTGAATTTCCAAAAGGCTGTTCCATTAAATCATGGGGATGAAAAAGAAAACTGTAATCAGAATGTATTAACCTGAAATGAAATTCTGCTGGGCAGTCAAAGAAAACAGATGCTATTGAGAAAAAAAATAAAACTGTCTGGGAGAAAATGGTCTAGTTGTAGATGTGAATTTTTCTTTCCATTCTAAGTACCAGATTTGCATTATGTTTACAAACATGTAATGAGTAGGTTAACTACAGTTATGTTACAATCAGCATTAACCTTTCAGAATGTTTTGTGGAATTGAGGTTGGGATTTTTTTCAATTCTTAATTTATACAGTAACACAGCATTATCTTTATGCAGTAGATAGCATGAGGGCCACACTCTATCTTGTTTTGCTTATAATTTCAGAGGTTCAGAAGCCTCTGAATTTCATGTTCTTCTGAAAATGTGTTATTAAAGATCCACATTTCATTGAAAAAACATCCCATAACCTCCCTCAGCATGTCAACTGAAAAGTGGCATGGTCTCATATGATTGTGGCTAAAAATCCCCAATATGCTTGCTCCATTTTCAGTCAACCAGAATAATTATTGTTAGCTGCTCTGACCAGCAATGTTTCTTTGAGTCTTTCTGCCCCTGATACAACATATGAATTTCAGAGAACATCTATAAATAGAACAAGTCTGTCAGACTGCCCACACCTTACAGGAATCACACCGTACATAAGCCCAGAAAGCCTCTGTTGTATTTCCCAGTTGCAGACATGAACCTGAGTATTGCTAGCTCTCACTCTGACTGTTGTGTCCACAACTGAATTGAATCAGCTTCACATCTTCCTTTGGAAAAAAAAAGGTAAAATAGATTTGGAAGAAATTATTGTAAAGAGGTAGGATGTGAGATGCCTACATACAGCTCTTTCAATAGATTTCGCACTTTCAGAGGTAAGCTTAGTGATGGGGAAGATCACTTTTAGCTCCTAAAGACTCCATGAGCTGCTGTGAAGCACAGTAGAGATTAAAATGTCAAAAAGCTCCCTGAGATGTTGGAGATCAAAGAAAATTTGCAAAACATTTCTTATGTCCTAATATCAAATCTCTCAAGAAGATACCATAGAAGATACCATAGAACAAAAGGGAGACAGCCATGCGGAGAAACATGTTAAAAAAACAAAAACAAAACAAACAATAAACCTCCTTCCAACAATTATAGAAAAATGCATCAGAAGATGTGCAAGGCTAAAGTTTTCTTCAGTAATTCTGGCTTCCTGGAAGACACTGTGGTTGATCACACACCTCTTCACCAAAAGAATCCAACAGAGGATTCTTACATGGAAGTACTAGCCAGTCTTCTTGTCTGCCTTATGATCCATGTGGCAAGTCTTTTTCTGCATTTAATGAGAGAATTGAATGGTCTAAGGATCTCTTGTCTGAGCCTTTTCTGTGCTTACAGTCAGTCCTGCAGACCAAAGGGGGTATGTGGTACAAGGCTTCCTCAGCTCCTAACATTGTTTTGATTAATTTCTGTCCCTTGTGTGCACTTGTGCAAAAGAGAAACACATGGGTCTGCTTTCCTACTTTAATCATCCCAATCAAGGCATCTCTTTGATCAACATCAAAAATCACTGTACATTGCATATTCTACAGTAAATAAGCACAGGGTGTGCTGTAGATTGATATCCAAATGGCACATAAAAGATCCAGACTACAGATCAAAGAGAATGTTAGGTTTTGGCTGGTCAGTAGTCTTGTGTTGTACTGTATTACTCCTTTATGTCTTTGGCTAACAAGGCTTCTGAAAACAGGCTAGTTCAATACGCTCCTATAGGAAAACTCAGTATTTTTTCCTTATCAGTTTTATCTGCTGGTTATTCAGAAAGCTACCATGCAAACCTTTTATTGCCTGTTTTCTAATTTGATCACAAAATAGCTGAAGAGGTATGAAAATACATATCCACACAAGGAATATCTGGAACCATCACTGCGCTTTGGGTCACAGAAACTCATTTTTCAACCCATTAAGTGCTTAGATATGACTATCCTGCCCCTGGCAAGGCAGGAAAGCTCTGCCATAACTTTCATAGACGGGAAACTTGAGTATATAAAGCTTAAGATCAACACTGAGCTTCCTTTTGCCCTTTTCTCTCTGCAAGATATGCTGTGCCATGCAAGGATCCCACATCAGCTCCCATTCAGCCCTCTAAAAGCTCACATATCAGTAAGTCTGTTCCTACCACATGGTTGTCAATTAGCAATTAGTACTTTTGTGGCTCTTCTGAAAATTAAAGACGTGGCCCTCCTGTTCAATTCATTTTTTTCCAAAGCATTTGAAGCCTCCATTTATGCTGGTGAGTATCGACTTTTGGGGGTTTGTGTTTGGGTTTTAATTATTATTATTCTGGAGAATGTGGCTTTAGCATATTTTTTGTTGTTTTTCCTAAAGAATCCAGTGCTTTTTTTCTATTTTGAACATTTTAAACTTTACAGACACAGATGGTCCACTCACATGTGTAAAATTAAACATATGAAATAACCTACTTACATAAAATAAAGCATATGCATAACTGTTTGCAGAATCATGGCTTCAGTGTGCACATCATAAATCCAGAGAGAACTTGCCCATGGCTCCATCTGGGCAGCCACACAAGTTGGCACATAAGGAGCCATCAGACACTCCCTTTCTTGCTTTTTAGGAGTGATCCACATCCCAAGGCACATACCTATTCAATAAAAGAGAAAAGCAGGCACTTCTTCCTGTGCTTCTGTTTCTCAAATTGAGACTGGGGAATGCATACAGTGGGACAAGTAACTTATGCCAAGTCACAGTGGTTATTTGCATTGTGGTCATCAGGGTGCAAGGCAGGACTGGATGGTGACTCTCAGAACTAAACACTCTCCTTTTCTTGGGGTACTCAGCAGAGAATGAATAGCTAATTTGTAATTTGCCTTGGTGTTGTATGGTCAATGTGACTACCCTCAGATTTGTCGTTTCATTCAGCTGGGAGCAATTAGGCTAAAATAAAGTGCAAAAAGGCCTGATTTTTTTTTTTTCCTCCTAATCCATTTCAAATCCTTGAGCTCTTACACAAGATCTATTGGCACATTTGAATGCCTTTGTCTTGTTAGCTTTCACAGTATGATTTCATGGAGGCATCCTTTTACTGGGGTTCACAGAGACTTCATATGCCGGCAGAAAGTTGTGTCCTTATTGAACTTTGTATCAGCTGATGATTGAGGAGTGAAGATGAAATACCAGCATGTTCATCCCCGTTTACTGAGCATATTTTCATGTTTCGCCAAGCCTTTGTAAGTACTTGGTACAGAAACAACTCTGTTTATTGGAGGCGCTTGTTCCCCAAGCTCCTGGGACTGTGCCCAGTTGCAATCACAGCAGTGTTATTGCAGTTCCTTCCTGTCCCTTTGATGTAGCATTTGCTTTTTAAATTCCTGCTGCTTTCACTCATTTTTCTCAGTCTGCTTTTTGGCTTGATTTCTGAAGGTACTGGGGCTCTTTCAGGGACAGAAATTTAATAGGGAGCGCATGTTGCTCCCACCTCACTGCTTTGCTAATTCATAGTGTTAAAGCCTGATTGATTTACTAGCACCAAAAACCCCTAGAAGCACAGCAAGGACTACATCAAATACAGCATCTATAACATAATGCTTAGAAGAAGTCAGCTTTAATAACCAAGAAACTGAACTCTGTTTATTTCCCAGCTTCTCTCCTTACTCTCCCAAATTACTGCAGGAGTTTAAGGAATTCAGGGCCTGGAAGGAGGCAATTGGTGTCTTGCAGAATGAAGCTATTAAATGTCAAATGCCTTGCAGCAAATAGTATAGGAATATAATTATTAGCAAAACTGAAAGAACTCTCATGTATTTGCTTTCATGATCCAAGAAGACCAAGATGAAGATGGCAAACATGACATCAACACTGAATCTAAATGGGTTATAAAACATTTTGAGCTAGATGGTCCAAGGTGCTCTATATAATCAGAAAACTTAGTTTTACAATTTTTTATTATAAAGTTGGCGGAGGCCCTATAGCTCCGTACAGGATTTTTAAGGGCATTACCATGTCAGAGAACAATTTGTATTTCTCTCCCTATATATGGAAGGAGGATGAGGATATAAAACCCAAAGTGAAACAAGAAGGCACTGATTCTACTATTTTTACCTAAAGTTGTGTGGCTAAAACCCAGCAAAAGACACACTCCAGATATACCTGGAGGGATTTCTTTTGCCTTACACAACTCTTTTAAACCATCCTTTTCTGTCACAAGTGCAATATATGAGAGCTCAGGATTTCACAAACAAATTGAAATTTACTGTAAATTAATAGTGGGATTGAAGGAAAACTGTAAATATTGTGGTTTAATGGACTGAGCACCCCTATTGACCTTGATGTTAGGAGTGTTACCTCTGCATTCTTGGATAAGCAGCTTACCTTAACATTTGTAAAATGGAAACAGCATTCATTTCCTTATAATGCATCCTATGAAAAATTAAGGTCACAATCCTATTCCAAAGAAATCTAGTAGGAGGAAGACCCAAGTTCATATTAGGAAATGTCAGACAAATTTTGCCCCCAGTTAGACCCTATGGACTTCTGTGGGAGTGAGAGGGTGGCACAAGAAGCAGAATTACTCTGTTGTCCTTTCCTATTCATGCTGTGCCAATCATCACAGCATCTGAGCACTTTCCCAAATTAAGACTAAACAAAGACGACTAATGTCTGTCATGTGAAATTTCCTCTCTGTTCCTCCCCCACAGAGAAAAGTTATGTGAATACTGTGTAGGAGGGATGTTGTGATATTCACATAAACAAAAAAGGTAAATGCATATTAAAAAAAAAAAAGCAGACATGCTTATTTACTGCCTGTTGGGAAAGAAAAGGTTGAATGAATGAGCTTTATAATTGAACTGGAAAGGCTTCTAGTTTGTTGACATACTGTTCTTTGAAACAGATTTTCAAACCCCAGACCCAGTTTTCATTCACTGTAAACTTTCAGTAATGAACACAGGGGTCGAGATGGGGGAAGGCACCCCATGTGGACTTATCAGTGGAAAGCATCACTATTATACACTGAAAAAAAAAAAAGAATGTGAAGCACATCTTCTAATAATTTGAATTATTTACTAAAATATACAATGACATTGTTTATATATTTTTAGTAAAGGACAAACAATAATCAGTAATTATTGGGGAAATAGGGGAAACTCTGGAGCATCAGTTCATCTGCGGGGGAGGGGGGGGGATCAACAACGATGAAGATACAAATCCTGGCAGTTGTATTCCTAGCCATCCATCCCAATACCTAGATTTACACATGCTCAGGTCCAGATCTTCTGCTGATATTGATTATTATACACGCCGTGATTTCAATGTCCCTCTCAATCCAGTAGTTGACATGATGCTTGCATAGACAATCTGATTTGCAGACTTGCAGAAATATTGTGGGTGCAAAGACTAACATCACACAATAAGGAGAAGACAATGCAGAGACCAGAAGGACACACTCCTGGCCAAAGCACATTACCACATCAGACACACATAATCTCACTGTGGCACTAACCAACAAATCTTTATCAAGAACCCTGGGATATTTAAATAGAATATAGGCTAAAATCTATTCTACTGAAATAGCATTGTCTTTGCTAGTCAGAAAGCCGGGGTGCTACACAGTTCCTAAAGCGAAAAAAGACAGCCCTTTCCCCAGTTGTACGCTTTGTGCTCTGGCTGGTTTCAATAACCACACTAACTACTGAGCTCATAAGTTTTGGGTATCCCAACTTCAGAATCACAGCTCTTTCTCCATCCAACAAGTGTGGATGTGCACAGCTGTCTGTCCTGATGGTCTGCACTGGTCATTCCTTTACGCAGAAATGTGAGCTCTCTGCCAGCAGCAAAGCCAGGTCCTCAGTTTCATGTTCCTTTCATCTGGAGGGGTCTGGGGTGGTGGTGGGGGAAAGTACACCATCAAAATGTTCAGGGAACAGAATGTATTTATCTGGAAAAGTGGTTATGAAATTGCTCACATTTATAAAGTTTAGGCCATTTCACACATTTTCCTCTGAGTTTTTCCTCTCCATTTTTCCTTTTCGTAAGTAAAATTTTCCCACTCCTACAATTGCATTTGTTATTTGTTGGTTGTAAATTCTCGTAAATTGGATGTTCTCAACCCTTCCCTTTTTATTTACTTTAAAGCACAAACGCTATTTCCAATTCCAACACAATAATTCTACAGCAAAGCCCAGGGGAGCTTTGAGGGGGTTAGGAATGAAATATCAGATTCACTTAATAGTAAAATTATCTGGAGTCACCATTTTACTTTCCATACATATTTTATAAAGGAATCATATCCAATAGCTTTTGGTTTCACTTTAAGGATTTTCTGATATTCTTCTGCATTTGGACTTACCTTTGGCTCATAGAAAATTGATAGATGGGTCCAGGGCTTAAGAGCTTTGGTAATTAAAGACTTCCCTGCCATTTTCTGTATGCACAAGCAGATTATCTGGTGCTGCAGAGATACTTGCAAATTATATCCTAGCTGCCAGCATCACCAAAAAAGTCAGAAACATTTCCTTGTATTAAGTTCCAAAATAGCATATGGTCTAACAGCCTTTAAAAGATGCTGTCAAAGAAGACAATTGCTGACAAGGTCAAGCCTGGTCATAGCTGGAGAGAGAGGTTATCAATAAACTGAAGAGGTCTGGAAGGCAGCTCAGCTTCTAGTGTGAGTATATCTCAGGCACAAAAGCAGACCAACAAGGAGGCTTGCCCAATCCTGAGGAACTAAACTGCATCTTCATCTACATGGTTGTGAAGCAAAACTGAATTTGGTGAGTGACTTACACACTGAGCTTGTATGACCAAAAGCACAACTTTATCCAATATCTGAATTTATATAGGGCTATTAAAAGCCTGGCTGGTTGCTTGAGTCATTTTTTTAATAAAAATGTTTTCTCAGAAAGCCCACAGCACCAAACGCATTGTGTATCTGTGCATGTAGGTTCAATACCATTCGTATTATTTTCTCCTATGGCCAGTGATTATGTATGCCTTTTAGAGGCTGCTTCTCTGTCTAACACTATGACAAACAGAGCAGAAATTATTTTTAAAATACACAGGCAATGCTTATAGACCTCTTTTCTTACTACTGGCAATATCACAAATCCACTACTAGGAGAGAAAAGATATTTTTCGTGGTTTTTTGTTTGCTTTTTTTTTAAAAAAAAGGTTGTATACCAAAGATCACTTTCTTAGATTATGCCCTCATCCACTGGGTGATTTATATGAAAAAGGAACATTTTCTTATTTGTGCCTACAGGATCTACAATGTCCTGTGAATCCTATCCTGATTTAAAGTAGCACAGCACTACTCTTCAATCAATTTTATTCCATTTGGTGGAGTTTTTTTCACTTATAGCATTATAATTGACATCAAACAGTGACCATGATTTTTATAAAATGAT
>VYZX01006269.1:84191-102544 GCA_013401335.1 Brachypteracias leptosomus
GGCCGCGGGCACCGGCCGCTCCGCCCTCCGCGGCTCCCGGGCGGCACCCAGCCTCCGCCGCCCGCCGCACCTTGCGGCACCGCCATCCCTCTGCCCCGGCCTCCTTCCTTCCCGGGAAATGCCGACTGGCTGCGGGCAGGGGCGATGGGGAGGCCGGGGGAGCAGGTGGCCGGGCGCGACCGGTCGGGGCAGGAGCTGCTGCCGATCCGGCCCCGGTGCCGAGTAGCGCGGGACAGCGCAGCTCCGGCACGGCCCCAACAGCGTGGGGCTTCCCCCCGCCCCGGGAAACACCGGTGCCGCCGCTTCCCGGTGCTGCGGGGGATACTGTAATGCTGCCCAGCGCCCGAAACCCGCGGTGTGCTGCTCCCGCGGATCTTCACCTCTCCTTGGGATGAAACCGCCCGCAATTAGGAAAGCTGAGGCTGCCGAGCTTGCTCAGCTGTCAACCCCATCTTGCACAGTTCGTAGCTACCTCTCCTTGTTGATTTAGAAAGAAATCTTACCCAGGCTTAGAAATGGCAGGGCTAAAATTTAGAATTTTCGCTATTTGGTTTCTTCATTTCTGTATTTGGATTTCACCAACGTGTACCATAGGTTTGCAGGCAGATGCTTTTGCAAAATGGATGAAATCTGAAATACCCTACTAGGTAAATGCAAGTAAGTTACATATTGTCTGGCAATACTATTATGGGTAACAGGTGATAAATAGCTTTCTACAAATGTAATATTCATGCATTGCAAATGTGGAGACTTCTATAAAGGAAGTTAATTCATTTTCACATCAGTGGGTGCTAGTGTAATCATCCTTACGTAAATCATTAGGGAATTTTCCTGTGCCACAAGCCATTTAGGCAAACAAATTATTTACCCTTTATAAAGAAACAGTGTTACACACTGTTATCAAATATATTTATTTTATTTGAGTTCATACTCAGAATAAGCAAAGTCCTAATAAAGGATACACATGCCCCACCCCAATAAGTTTACAGCCTAAGACACAAAGGCTATGATACAGACTTACTTCCCTAAAATACATGAGTGTTAGACATTTAAATGCCTTTCTCCATTAGGGCCTTAGATCCTTTTCAGTAGCCAAAATAAGAACATAATTTGATTAAAAGCATATGATCAAAAAAAATGGCTATAGTGAGTTGGAAATCTAGTCCAATATCCTGGCTCTGACTATAGTCATTAGCAGATGCTGAAAGGAGAAAAATGTGAGAAACAGGATTGGTATACAGTGATCTTTTCCTGGTATATCCTTTGAAGTTCCAGCAAACCATAGTACAGGGTTTTTTTAGGCTGGGGTTTGTTCCCAGACTTCATATTTAATAAGCCCTTGAATTTCTCTACTCTCTTTTTTTAATCCATTTATAGTTTGGTCTCAGCCACATTCTGTGGCAATGAGCACCACAATTTAATTATGATTTGTGTGAGAAAGTACTTCCTTTTGTTTGCTGTGAACTTGCTGCCTGATAATTTCATTCAGTGCTTCATAGCTTTCATATGTGACAAGGAGCACACACACTGTGTCTGCATGAGGAGTGTCCTCTCGCACCAGAGCAGGTACAGTGCTGGCAGATCAAGTCCCTTCATTTTACTTATCACTGAGTTGAGAGGCCTGCCTAGAGCTGTAAAGCCCTCAATCTTTATGTTGAAATCTACAGTTAAATATAGTCATTTTTTTTCTTGTTATGCAACATGGACACTTGTGCACAGAGTTGCCCTAAACCCAAGAACTCATTTCAAGAAGGCTACTGAAAAGCTGTCTGTTGAAAATTAACTCCCAGCACTATTGATTTGAATCAAGATTTGACTGGCAGCTTGGTGAAGAATTTCCTAGCCTAACCCAGTTTTCTACCTACCTAGAAAAGATGATGAATTGTTTTATTCTCAAACTGCAAAATTCTTCATTTTTAAGAAGTAGTGCTAAATACAAAATACAAGCTATATGTCAAGGGACATATGTGAATGATCATCACTTCTAATTGTTTCGTGTAATGTTCCTTATAAGGATGTGCATATTGAACATCAACAGTTTCAAAAGTAAAGTTTAAATGTCCCATAAAATCTTAACTGATTTGGAAGGAGCTGTGACACAAGTTCTTTTCCCTAAGAGTACTACTGACTTTGAATAATGCTTGAAGAACGTTAGTATTGATCAGATGAACATCATAGAAATCTTCCCTGATCTCAGCGGTAGCCCCACTTTGATTTCCTCACAAGAATAATAGAAGAATAGGAGCCCAGAGAATTATAAAAACAACCCAGACCCAGAAGTTCTCACAGTTTGAAACCTGCAGTAGGCACAACTTGGAGCAACACAATCCACAGCAGAACATGGACAAATAGAGAATGGTAGAAACCCACGTGAGTTATGAAATTCTTCACAAAAAATACTGAGAATCTCAGATGCAGTAATCCTCATTTCCCAAAAAGCTAAAGAAGAGTCTGAATGGTAACATTATGAAGACAGGATAGGAGGGATGTCAGCCAATCTCAGACTTAAGCCAGTCTCAAACTAAATGTGAAGATGATTTTCCACTTATAAGTGGCATATACGTGTATATATGTGCATATATATATGTGGCAAATCATTTATATTTCCTTCACAGAAAATACATTAACTTCAAGAAATGTTACAATCCTTTTATCTTTCTTGTATGCATCACACACATGCCGTTAAGCATGAAACATTATGGAGATTCTTATGAATATGCTAGAAGTGTACTAAGTGAAACAGTATTAGCTCTTCCAGAGATGTTCATCACAGTTCCATTAGCTCCCTCCTGATCATGTCTCTATTATGTCAGATAAGGATTTACTTTGCACTTGTACCAAGGTTTCAGCTTCAGCTTTTTTAATGAAAAATATATCCTCACCGTACTCATAGTGCTTATCCTGTGAATACAGAATTAGTTTTCTAAGAACATAAAATGCATGTGCTAATTAGCTTGTTTTAAAATGAGTTAAAAGAAATTTAGCATTTCTGTTGACCTATTCTTTGTCCTAGGTAGTCTCAATAGTGAAATAATGCAATCAAACTTCCCATACTATTAATTAATTAAAAGCTTGTGCATAGATTTAAGTTGTAATTAAGTTTATCTATTCATGTTTGTAGCTAATGGCTATAACTATATAGGCTGTAAGAAGGCTTGTGTGAGTAGCTTTACAGCTGACTCCTGGGGGCTACTGTACCCTCCAAAGGAGCTCAGCCCTTCAGCTTAGCACCTCTGTGGGACTTGGCTACAGCGAGTCTGAGATGGGGAACTGCATGCATGTCTCACTCTGATCCTCTGGCAAGTTAACCCATTCAGAGAGATCTGTTCTGCAAAGATACTGGGTCTTGAATCAAAGTCAGGGTCTGCTCTCAAAAGGTTTTCCTTGGCATTGCTGCTGTCTCTAATGTGCACAGAAGAAGAAACCATGCAGTGTGACTGTGGCAGGAACCTAGGGGAACGCTTAAAGCACACAAGCAAATTAACTCGGTCTCTGCACTACTCCTCTGCCCAGCCACTGTGTAACCTGGGCCTCGGCTAAATGTGGGTCCTCAAAACCAACATAGGAGCTTGATTCCCTACCATGCTTAATCTACTTTGCACTGCTCCAGTGATGCAAAATAGATGTAAACACAATTTAAATGATGAGTGTGCTTTGAATAATTTGTGCTGTTCTGGTATATTAATGAATCTTGGCTTAAATAATTTTAAAAAAAAGAATAAAAATAATGCAATCAATTTAAGATTGATTCTATCATATCTTCATATACATTTTTAGAGATAGCTTTGTCTATAGGTTCCTTGCTTATAAAATGTGAATAAAATGCTTCTTACGTTTCACACAATCAAAATTTTCATACATTATTTACTTTGTAAGCAAATAGCAGTAAGCAAATCTGTTAGAAATCAGTAAAAATCAGTAAATTTCTATGCAGAGTGTATGTGGGGAATTACAGGTAGAGAGGTGGAATAGAAATAAAAGGTTAATAAAATCTTAAATCCTAATAGCTTATTACTTGAAGACACTCAAACATCTTAAACACTACATCTGCACTGCATAGTCTTTCTCCATGCAAAAATACTGTGTATCTAGCCTACTTTCTTCAGTGAGAAAGGGAGTAAATTACTGAGTGATGCATTAACACAGCTATGCAGCTTCTGCTACCAAAGCAGCTTCATTTAAAGCAGCTTGTCTGCTCTCTCCATAGATGCCAGCTCTGTGCTTGCTGAAATATGAGAGAGAACTGGACCACTCTGTATAGCTCTAACTCTATATGTACGGACTAGCAGAGAGTATACCAGGCTAATGCTGCCTTTAAAGGGAGACTGCCACTCTGTCATGGCTCCCTGCTGTAAAAATAAATTGATTATTACACTTTGCTCTGTAGTTTTAGTTAAGTGCAAGTCCAAGCAAGACTTGGTCTTACTCTGCTTTAGGAAGGTTGAATATGGTTTGGGCTGTTTTGCTGTGTTATGTTTTGCTGTGCTGTGGTATGCTGTAACAATGTCTTCATTTATCAGCAACTCATGTCAGTTACAAGTAAAATAATCCTATGAGATAAGGCAATTAAACCACAGGAATCATGGATGAAGGCTGTCGCAGTATCCTGAGCACAGCCCTTTTTAAGCCTGCTGTAGTTTGGACAGCTTTCAAATGAGAGAGCTCAAAACTCTGGGCGCCCCAAGAGGCAATATGTCCTAGGCACATCACAGCCATGGCAAGGAGCTTCAGGAAGTCGTTACATTTCTCACAGTACCACTGGCCAGCTAGTATCAACATATACACACTGATCTCCTAAAAGCCTAAAATAGAGGGAAAAGAATAGTAAATTTTTGATACCGTGGTTACTGATTATCATTTATCTAATGAGAGCAACCTTCTGAAGTAAGGAATTTCTTGTCCAATCCACCTTATTTTGACAGCGCTGCAGGCAGTACACGCTCTTCAATATTCATATTGCACCAGACCTTTGGGTGGTGTAGATGCTGCTTTGTCAGTGATTTGTATCATAGGAAAATCAAGAACAGTGAGTAATAACTTCCTGTACAAGGGCTTCACAAGTAACCTTGTTTTAATGAATGTAGGTGGGAAGTGTGGTCCTAATTACTCAGTGTTGAAAAGGTACTTTTATTTCCAAGTCTTATTATTTTAAAGAATTACAAAGTCCTAAAATGTTAATCAGATACTTCATAGCTTTCAAGATGTGTTTGGGAAAAGAGGGGTGAGATGTATAAGTTATTATTTATGATGCAGATAGAATGGTTTAAAAATATATCCACAAATTGTTTTGATGCTTAAATCTAAATTAGTTTGTTGGAATGCAGCTGTCATATAGTGGACTGATAATCTAACAGATACAGCTTGATATATGTGATATTCTGCTCACTTGAGTTTAATTTGTAGCATTTATTTCATTGTTATATATATTATGTGTGGTTAAGGATTTTTATAAACACTTACTGACCCTCATGTAGAAAACCAAAACACTGATAATAATAATTAGAGTCTCAGTTGTATGGTAAGCATCATGCTGACCAGAATAGAAAAGGGTGTTTTCAAATTCTATGTCGATTATTTGATATGTAAAATCAAGTCCATAAAAATACCATTAAGAATCAATTAAGTACTCATGTAGTGAGGATCTTGAAATGGATAGAAGAAATATCTCTACCCAGTGAATGCAGCAATTTCATTAATTATGAAGTTATGAAAGTGGCAGCTTTAGGCTGATAGCTCACGTAGGACTGAACATTGGTCAATGATTAAGTACACAATGATTTGCTATACAGAAATCTGTTTATTGGATTTGTCCTAAGCGATCTCTGCAGAAGAACCATCCTGTATCAAGTATCTGTCTCTAAGCCTATGTCTGCACTGCAAATCACAATGTAGGGTGAAGAAACCTGACAAAGGTTGGATACTTGAAAAATCAACTTAAAGCAACACTGCAAGAAAATGACCTTATTTTACCTCTACTATCTGTGTGTCATCTTGCATCCTGCATTATAAACTCAGAAACTGTGAAATCCACTTCTGAAATTTTTCTGGTTTTAAGCTAAATGACTCCTGAGGGCATTTACCATGAAATATGTTCCATACTCCTTCAACCATTGTTTAGCTCTTCTTAAACCTGCTTTGATTGGTCAATAACCCTCTTCATCTAAAGACATCACAACTGTTGTTTCAATAGCAGTCAGTGAAAAATACAGAAACAACACAGCTTTCACATGGTTATCTAAGATTTTGGCTTAGATTCAACCAAAGTAAATCCATGTTTGCTGTATTTTATTTACCAATGGATCCAGATCACCTTAAGTCAGAGATTTGTCCTTGTTAGCTTATACTGTTCCCTTGATACTCGCCTACTACAAACAATAGCATTAGCGATTTTTATGGTTCCTTCTGTTTTGTTCACACTAGAGGGGCAGGTTTTCAAGCTGTATAAAAGAACATATTCCTGAAGGATCCAGTTAGAAACGCACCTGCTTAATAATTATTCCCCATTTTTAATTTCAGACCATAATTTATCAGGTTTGAATACATTTAACATTTATCATGTTGATTTTTATCATGTTTATTCCACAATCACAATGTTGTGTCTACTAACAGAAGTCAACATATTTATATTGACAATATATCCATCAAATTGGCAATTTCATATAAAATATTAATATAACCATCTCATATTGATCTCAAATATACATTTTTTTTTTAATTTATATTTAGCATAACTCATATTGAATGGCTTTGATTATATTGAGTTCACTCAAGTCCTTCATGTGTCTATTACTATTAATATTCTATCAAATCTGTGGGATGAGGTGGGTATGATTTATATTCAGTATTCATTTCTTTCATACAAGAGAAAGAATTGTTCAAGCATATTCAGAAGGAAAGTGTAAAGTTTAGACAAGGGGAGTGTCTCATATCTATATGTGCATGATATAACAAGAAAATTATATACCTTGTGTGACTTTACTTCTATTGAGCATTTTTCTTGGTTAGGCATGTAATGCTGTGACAAATGCTGTGACCTGGTTTCATACAATGTGTAAAAGCAGGTGACATTTCAGGAACTTTTAAGAAAATAGAGAATCCAGAAAGTTCAAAACAGTAAAAGAAGAGGGGACTATCCTTCATATTATTATTATCTTGAGAATCTAGACAATTTATTAAGGACTGAGAAAAATACAGAACATATTATGCAAGGGCTGTTACAGTCTTTCCAGATTTCTGGGAATTAGACCTAGTATTTCAAGATAATTGTCACATCATGCCATCTGTAGTGGGTCTGTCTGAGCTGATTTTCCCCATACAGCCCTCATACTGCAGTACTGGGACCCAGAGGGTGTTGANTTTTACAAGTTCACTTTTCAAACATCTACATCACCTCTGCATGCTGGAACAACAGCACTAGTGTTTCACAGAAAAGAAATGCAGGTACATATCAGTGAAGCAATTACAGTATCACACAGTAAAATAGTGGCAGATTCAGAAATTAAATATAAGGGGAAAAATTAAAAATTGTTGTCAATTTCAGGGTTCAAAGTTTAATATTAAGAATCTTGTCTCCCACTCCCCTTGACAACTTCCCTTTTACCAACATAATGCTCATATATAAAGTATAAGAGAGAGCTTAAGATCCAGAAAATCTCCAGTTCCAGAAAAACTCCCGGACAAAAATGGGAATCTGCATTTCAATTAGAAGTCAGTCTTTCGGATAAAATATTCCTAGACATTCTGAAAATGATCAGAACAAAACCTACTCAATATAATTATACCTTTCCCTTGAATATGCCAGAATATCAATATGAAAAATATTAGTTATGGATGTTTTAGGAAAAAAAATCCTCAGTAAGCAAGACTTCAAAACCAGGAAGACTTTGGATAGTTGAAAAATGTAGCCCTACATTTTAAAAATCAGAAAGAAAAAATGGAAGCATATAGCAGTTAGCATGATACCTTTTGCAGATATCTCCTGACATTCAACTCATAAGTTTTTTAAAACAATCTGGGATTTTTGTGATCTATTAAACCATTACACGTAGATCAGTCATCCTCATATAATGAGGTAACTCCAGTACAGTAAAATCAGTCAAATAACAGTCCTAGCTTTATCAAATGAAGTATAAAAAAAATTCTGTAAACATTTCTTTTGGCTTGATTGTTAGTTTTTATGATAAAAGATCCTGTAAGATCACAGTTATAATACAGGCTAGTAAATGTTTTTACAGGTAGTAACAGAGAGTGGACTAAATACTCAATTCATGCCTAATTCTGGTAATGAATGCAGCATACCTTTTCTAACCCCAGGTTACTCTAAATTTTAACACACTGCATTCTTAGGCTTGATCAGAGCTTGGTCTAGGGAAGATGGTTTAATCAGTCTGTATCAGCATATACTTTATATATGCTTATATATATTTCTTTTTAACTTCGCCTAAGATACTTTGAATTAATTGCCTTCTGCTTACTGCAATGAGAGAACACATCCATGGGCTGTGGCATAAGTTACCACCAGTCAATTCCTCCAGTAAATTTGCTCTAAAGTACGCTGATGGTCCAAGTAAATGCAGTGTAGTTTATTTCTTAATGAAAAGAAGTTACTACATGTCCCTTTAAAGATGGGGGAAAGGTCTCTTTGAATTCGAGTAAATATGATCTAAAAGAACTTTTAATGTAAGAAAGCTAAATTTATCTGAAAGTGTAATTTACTTCAGACTCAGCTGTAGACAGAATTCAGTTGGTTTAAGGTTCATAGGGGTTTTAAGACTCCAAATAATTGAATTGCTATTAATGTGTGAGGCATTTTTCCATTAA
Source organism: Brachypteracias leptosomus (assembly GCA_013401335.1). NCBI lineage: Eukaryota > Metazoa > Chordata > Aves > Coraciiformes > Brachypteraciidae > Brachypteracias > Brachypteracias leptosomus. Next base: position 93,012 of record VYZX01006269.1, read on the forward strand.
CTCAAATGGACTTCTATGGAGAAACTATTCTTACATGGAATGCTAGCCATCAACCGTATTTCAAACGTGTGATTGCAAGGCCCTATTTAGGCTCTGTTAAATAGAAACTGTTTTGCTGGACAGTGAGTTCATATGCAATAAGGGGACTGAATCCCAGAGACACCTTGATTTTGACTGCACTCTATGCTGTGAGATACTAGCTGGAATCACCTAAAAACCACGTTTTATGTTTTAAAGCCAAGTTGAGTACTATTCATACAACAGACTTTCTTCTTTTTTTTCCTATGCTAAACCCTGAACTTTGTAGGTGAGAGACTGTTTTAAATTGTGCTACAGTCCTATCCTCTAAGGTACAGAGTGTATCTAGCACAGTGTCAAGCAAATCAACTGCTATTGAACCAGGCTGGCAGTGTGTGCTCAACAGCATTCTGGATTAGACACTTTTCATTAGTATGGCCAATTCCAGTAGGTGGCTTAGAAGTGGTTTTAGGATCATTGGAAAATAAAAACATAGGCTAGAGGAAACACCCTGGCTAATTGGCTGTTTCCAGCAACCAGTTCTTACCTTTCCTTCCTTTTCTGGATCAAGTTAACATTAGAAGCAGAAAGAATTTTTTTTACATCTCTTCTTTCTCAAAGGCTATTCCGGAGCTTCTGTTGAAAACATTTTTTTCCATTTCCAGCCACATTTGTTCGAAGACAGCTTATTTCCCATTTGTCCTTGTGCAATCATCCATATTAAATTGGTCTCCCTCCCTTCCATTTGTTCATCTGACACACTTATCTCCCTTCCCTTTAAATATTTGTCCCAGTAATGCTCTTTAGATCATATATATGTCAGGAGATGGAGGGAACCCTCAGAATGCAAAATCCTTGTACCTTGTGAAGAAAGGGGGCTCAAACACCATGACAGCAGCACTCCTTCCAATTACTGAACCCCTCCTCCAGTCCTTTCCCTTCATAACTTCATCTGTGGAGCTTCCTGGAGTAGCAATGCAGTAAGCTGGTTGACTTCTCCATGAGCATCCTCTCACTTCTATTTATGTAAAGAAGACACCTTGATAAGGAGTATTCAAGGTGCAGCTAACAGCTAAAGAAATCTTAGAAGTGTGCTTCTTGAGTTTCAGTGCTGTGGTGCACTGAAATGCACAGCAATCTTTGCTGTGAATAGTGACAGCAAAATATATGAGGCCATGTGTGCAAGAAAGGACTCACCTCCATAAACTGGGGGGGAGGAGGCGGGGGGGCTAAAATTGTTTCTTTTTTTCCCTATCATGGAAATACATTTCCATGTTGATTTGGATACAAGAAGGCTTCTTTATCAATACAATTTATCTTCTCAGACAAAATAGACTTTTCAGGAAAATCTTCTGTAAGTTGCTTATAAGTGCTTCTCAATCTTGGCATCTTGTAGGACTAGACAAAAAGAAAAGTATTAGTGTAGACAGTTAGATATTAGTCTCGAAGAGCAGGGTTCCAGCAGTAACCACCGTGTGATGCAGACGCTTTGGTTCACCGACAAGAAATTGCACAGGACAAACAAAAATGTCATCACTTTGATCTGTTGCTGCATGAGCCACCTTCAAAAGAAAAGTCAAATCACAAGAGAAAATTAAACATTTGTCAAGGAAATTAAGAATCTGGGCCGCTAGGATGAATTAGATGATGATTACTCTTAGAGTTCAGTTCTGTTATGAACTAGGTATTGTTGACCAACCCACTTGCAGACTTGAACAGAAACAGATTATGCTGCATTATGAGGGTTTGGTGCTCGCTTCTATAAAGTTGTCTTTATACCCAAAAAGAGGTTTGAACTGACAATAAACATGCCATATCCTTTATTCTGCTTGCTATCATCCTACCTGTCACTATGCACCAAGAAAAATACTCAGCCTTATCTTGGGACAGGGACCTCACTAGGAAGCAAAATTTGTCTGCGCCCAAACTTACGGTGACTGAACAATGACCAAATGTCTGATGTGATCAGCAGGTAGCTATGACCTCCCCACACACACAATTATAACATGACCTCATTTATTTTTTATATTTTAAAAATTGTATTGTTCAAACAAACATAAACCCATTCAGAAGCCATCTAAATTTTCCAGACTCTTTCAAATTTTGAACACCTTGTCACTGCTTCTAAGTGATGTATAATGGAAATATAAAGGTCAGTGCTATTAGCACATTGGAAACATTTCCATCCACATCTCTTTCCTAAGATACTGCATGGGTGACATACCAGCAGGCAATGCGTGTTACAAGTGTTTTCTACATGTGTCAGAAAACAGTCCCATGATCAGAAAAAGCAGGTAACCCAAGGCTGTGGGTATGCAGACACCATTTAAGGGCCAGTGTGGAACTCAGACACCCCCAACAAACATGTGGAGACAATACGGAGTTGGTCTAGGTGCCCAAGCCCTAAGCTCTTATCTTTTGAGTGCCCAGTGGATGATTACTCCAACAGGCACTCCACATCCCACTCAGGCCTGAGTGCCTGAGCCTCCCTGTACCTGCTGCTGTCATGATGCAAACTCCCCAAAATACAAATTTCACATGTGGATTTAAACAGAACATTGTTGGCAAGGATATCAAACCTTTTGCCAGGGATAGTTTCTGACATAAGAACACGCATACGCTTTCCTAAGGTGCCTGGTGCTACTGCGTCCTGAAAGATGGAATAAAAAATACTCTCCACAGAAGTATCATAGTACTTGCCCATAGATCTATCCTAGTGAGGAAACATGTTAGCCCAAATTAATAATTGCAAGGCAAAAGTCTTTCCTACATTTCCACACAGTGGAACAATGAACATGAGCATGCACAGGCCTCCACCCTAGCAGAAAGGTCTGCAAAATCTTAGATTGTGACCAAACGTGCAGGCAGTTCAATTTAATTCTGACTATTTTTTTTCCATAAAACTAGAAAAAAATTCTCTGCAGGAGGAAATGCTTGAGTCAGCTCCACAGAGAACAGAAGTTTATCCTATTCACTAAGTGGGATGAATCTTCTATTGAGATGCTAAATATTGTTTCATTGCTTTCCATACAGCCCTTCCATAAGATCTAAAGAACTTTTAATGCTACATTTGTATTCATTGTGAGCCTTTTGCCCCTGGCTCTCCAGCTGTTTCCCTGCTTACATCCTGAGGCAAGAGCTGCTGAACTTTGGGAGAAGAAAGACTGAATTATTGACAGGGATGGTCTACAGAAAATTCTAGAGAATGTGCACACCTCAGGATTGGCTATCCAGATCTTCCAGGAAAAGGAACAAATCTCAAAAGCAGATGTAATAACCAGCACAGACTGAGAGAACAGAGAGATGTTAAAAGGACCTTTAAAGTGTGAAAGGGCAAGAAACGGGCATAATAGACATCAAGATTGTAATGGTAGATAGCAATGAAGGGTACTGAAGTGAGAATGAGAGTCTGGATGGTAGTTAGTGAATAAAAAAGGAAATTAGTGAATTAAATGGCTACAGTGTTACAATCTTGGACGTGTGGAATAGGAGAGTAGGACACTGGAAAGTAAAGATCAGGGGGCAGAGGGAGGCTTTTTGCTATGGAAATTGGAAGGAGAGAGGGATTTCAGAGCTCAGAAAAATGGACAACAGTATTTTGCAACAGATGAGATGATAAATGAAGGAGAGAGGAGTCACTGGTGGCTAAAGTTCAAAAGGTTGGGAACAAAGTGATTTGAAAGATTATGGTTCAGAACAGGAAAATTTGGAGAGGAGATAAAGATATTTTCTTTCTGTTCAATGAATTTAAATGGCCAGTGCAACATCAAGAAGAAAGCCATTCACCAGTGGATGAGAGGGTGAAAAGAGCAAGATCTTACCAACATTAAACTATGTGGGTGACAGTATAGGCTTAAGGCAGTAGGGGAACATGTGGGAAAAAGAAATCCAGCATTAAAAAGCTAGAAAAAGAAGCAGGAGATGCTGAAGGATTTTGTAGTAAGGACTGAGGGGAATGGAAGAAATATAGTAACTTTTAAAAATAAAAGCTGATTTCTAATAGTTTTTTATTATTAGATATTTGTAGCATCTGAGGAATTCAGTCTTTATAAGGAGTTTGTTCAGCCTGTGTATTAAGAAAGATATTACTCAAGTTCTGCTTTTTTAAAATTAAAATAATTCCTTTGTGTGCAATAAATGATGATATATGGACAACATAACAACAAAACAAAAAACAGAAACCAGGTTCGGTTTTCCTTTGCTATCCACAACTAGAATTTCCTCCTGAGGTACTCAAAACTATATGCGATTCAACTAAATATCCTTGATCTGGAGATAACAGGAGATCAGAACTAACAATTAAATAACATTTCTATTCCCTCTCCTTTCCGATCCCACCCCACACCCAAAACAAGTACGATATCTCTGGCTAAGTAAGAGCAGACTATCTTCTTGAATAGAAGGGAGATTAATGTTTCCAAAGCTATGTTTTCTTTGGATCTGGAGGTCTGCACTTGAAGAGAAAGAAGGCAGATAGCTTTTGATAGCAATAAAAGCTTATGCCATTCCTAGATTTGCTTTATGTAGCAAATCTACTGGAGGCTTTTCTTATTCACAGTATGCTATTACAGGACTGAGGTACTAAGGAAAAAGGTGCGAATGAGCCAACTGCAAGTCTCCCAAAGATTTTACTGCTGTTAGAGATAATTCAAAATTTCATTGTATCCTGATCAATAACTCTAATATTTAAAAGTTTCATTGGTTTTGAAAAAAGCCATTTTCCACCATCAGAAATTTCCCTAATACTAATTTTTTTTAATTCTGCTTATGGAAGATGCATAAACATTACAGTAGTATAGTTATTGTCAACACTGGTGTCCTGAGTACCAACCCTCTGGTAAACAGAAATCGCTATTTCAATAATGTCTGAAGGTATATTCTGGGATCAAATCTAAGATATCCATACTTTTAGCGATAAGGCATTACTAATTACAGCTCTTCTTGAGAAAAACATAGTTTTTAGACAGACAAGGAAAAAAAAAAAGGTAATTAAAATATTTCACTTAATTTTAACATTTCTTACAGCTCCATTTTACATGCAGCCTTCCAGGATGAGGTATTTGTGCATAGGTTGAACTGGCCTGGCCTAGAGATAGGCAAGGAAGTTTATCTTCTTTATTCAAGCTACGGTGACAGTAGCTGCTGTATGCACATTGGCCCCAATCTGGTACAGAGATTAGGGATCCATACTAGGATTTAGTTGGCTTTCAGTTCTCTGTATCTAAGAAGCCACAATATCCCATTCTCCTCACACCCATAGGTATCCACATTTCCCTAGTCAAGTGCCTTGACTGCCTATTACTCATGCTTGGAACTGCTTCCAGCTAAGTCCCAACCAGCTCTCATTGGGACATGTTTTCTGCCTGAGATCCCAGAGGAGCTCAGTCCAGGAGACATGCTGAGAGCTTGCTTCTCATTTCCTAAAAGAGCTGAGCTCATCATAAAACACAAGACACAAATGAACTGTCATTACAAAACTTGGGCAGAGAAAGAGGCTAGTCAGAAGTAAGTTTTATGGTGGTTTTATCCTTCCTGACCTCACAAAAACTTGCCATTTTGTCCATTTTACTTTCATAAAATAAATCAGGAGGGACAGCTCTGGACAGGATGTGAGACACCTGGGTTCATCCCATGTGAATCTGAGGGATTTCAAACCTTCCCTTTCCCATCACAGGAAGCCCTTATCACCAGTTTTGTGTCCTAAAGATATTCAGAGGGAGAAATAGTCTCCACTATTCCCGTTGACACTATGCTGCTTTTCAAAAAACCTACCCAGCATGCCATCAATTAGATGTAAGAGTAATTAGAGACCCAGCAAAGTACCCACCATTGCAATATTCACCTGAAAGCAGGAACACCTTGATTTCTGCCCTGTACTAAGCACTAGTGTGGGAGCCACATTATTTAATCTTTGCAATATTGAATAAAAGCCAGAAAGCACATTCACAGTTTCCTTTTTCAAAGTATGTACTAGTCCTTCATGTGTTTTTGAAAGTAAACACTTGCAGTGCTAAATCTAGGAGAGAGCCACGGCTGCAAATCACAGTCATTCTGCAGTTCATACTGGGTTTCTCAGTCCCAGGAAGGAACAGAAGAAGCACTATTTTGGGCACCAGTCCTCTACTCCTGGTTGTGCAACAGCTTGAGCCAGTCTAAGCCAGAACCTCCCCTTCTCTCTCCCTGCCCCATATAAGTGACCATAGTGAATCAGTTCAGAAGGTTAATACATCTGACAACTAATTCTACATAGTTGGTTTTCTGCCACAACATCTACTTGATTTGGGTTACCACAGTGGAAACACATCACCAGAAAGCAGGAGTCAAAGGACCAGTGCTTGGAATTAAGTTGACCAAAGCTGCCAAGGAGCCTCATACTTGGGGCGCTGCCTTTGGGAATTTATACTAAGCCGTCTCATCTTGTCAGTCATGCTGATGCCCAGGCTGTTCCCTTCTAGGAGGCAAAAAATCCCCATCCCCAAAACTAGCTTCTGAAAGCAAATGGGTCATCGCCTCTTTGTAGCCAGAATTGTCTGGTCTGGTACCTGCAAGCCAGCTAAGCGGAGCCAGCTCTGAGGAACCCAGAGCTCCCCACAGTGCACTAGAAGCAGAAGGAGCATCAGGCTGGCTTTCTCAAACTGTATGATTTTTTTCTTCTGATGTTCTAGTTTTATTTGGTTCCACTTTTAACTTTTGAGATTATGCTTATGTTTAATATTTTTTGTTATTTTATAAAAATATGATCATATGCAGTGGGACTAACATATAACTAACCAGTAACTGACTCAAAAGCTTAAAAAGGTGGTTCTGTTTATGAACTGTTGTTCAAACAAATGGAAAAATGTAATTAGGAAGCACATTAAAACCAGTAAAGTCTGGGTGCCTACCTGGGACAAAGACTAAACCTACATTAAATATTACATGCAACAAATAGGCTGACAAGTTCTCTTCAAAGATCTGCAATTACTATTAAGTGGATATTCAGCCTGGCTGGACATCCTAAAAGATATTTATCCTTGCATAGAAGTTCGGCAACTATGTCATTATCCTAAACTCATAACTAGCAAATTCAAGTCTCCTCTAATCCCATATTTTTTATTTCTTTTCTTTTTTAATATTTGTACTATAATCAAGTCTCCTGAAACTTCTCTTGGGTGAAGATATTTATCAAACCTGGATGGAGAGTGCACTGAAGGCAGACCTTTTCTAAGCACTTGTTCTGATACAGCATTTGGTCTGGGCACAGATGAGCTCTTCTAGGAATTGTGAGCAACAATTTTGAAATTGTTGCTTTCTGAAAAGAGATCATTTTGGTTTTTTGATGCCATGGGGACATCAAACAAGCCTGTAAGGAAATTAATTCCTGGGGTCAGGATCATGAGTGGAGGCCTGACCCTGATGGAGACAGAATGTGGATAGATTTAGGAAACTCCACTTAGCATTTCTGAATTATCTGTCAGTCCCTGTTCCAGAGATCCATGGAAGAGACAAGAGGCTGTATGTTGCCCTAGTCTGTGAAATTATTAGTATGACAGGAGTCATATATGGAAAATGAAAGCTGTTGCTTAAAAATGATCATAGGACTGAAACAAATAACGTACAACACCTTAGGTAATTCCAGACAGAGCTCCCTTAATGCAGACAGGTCCCATATTGTGTCCCTGCACAGTAGCTTAGGGAAAGAGCAAATTTTTACAAGTTAAAGCTTCTCTCTGATTTTCTACATTTCCTATGTATCTCTCATTATCATCTTGTCCAAGTGCCTCAGAAACTTAAAAAAGTCCAAGCTCAACTTTCTGACTGTCTAGTCAGAATGAAAAGACTCTTTTCTGCACATCCAACAATCATTTGTTCTTCCACCTGGATTTAGAAAGTAAGGTTTAAGTTCATGATGAGCAGAAAAGGGACTTACACCTGCATCTCTTGTATCCCTGACCTTTGTATCTGCTGATAGTTACATCCCTTTTGATGCGACCTATGCACAAGTGGGAAGTCTAGAGTCACTCAACTCAAAACTGGAAAGATTTAGAAATCATAGATATGTTTCATGAAATGTAAAAATTATTTTGTACATGAATAACTGAAATACATCATTTCACAATCTGTAGTCTCTAACTCGTATTGAAAGAAGTAACTCACTAAAAGACAGTAAGCAACAATTTGGTCAGGAGTCTTAAATTTTAGGATAACCCTCAGCTACTGGATCATCTTCTCCTGTTTGTTGACTATCTCTGATTAATTGGGTATGATGCCTGACCTGGGCACACGTGGAACTTCCTTTATTACCTGTTTATTAAAGTTGTGGTGAATGGCTGTTGTAGAAGGTTTAAAGTTTAAGTTCTTCAGTGGAATCTGAACACTTACTCTTAAAATGCCTCTGGCTTATCTACTGACACACTGCCAGATGTGAATCCTAGCAGGATTGCCTCCTGCCTTCTACACAGAGTTGGACACACTGAGAAAGTGCTCTCGCCTCTGTCACCAGATTTTTTAATTAGTTAATGTAAACTTTAATTCTGCACTGCTGTTTTTTCCTGCAAGGAATGTCTTATGCACTGTCAAATTTTAGGATACAAGAGAGCAGTGAAGATGAAAACTGAAAGACAAATCAAAGAGTTGGTGTGGTCTGTTAGGGGAGTACAATGGTTTACTGCAAGGGAGCTCTCTTAAAACCAAAGTGCAATAAGAGAGAAGGTTTTATGGTAAATTAAATTATCAGAATTGCACCTGGAGCACAGAATTACTTCAGTTAGAAAGCATGCAAGTATCTTTCTGTGAGACTAACAGTCTGACCAACTTTTTTAAGCCTTCCTTGAAGGCTTCCTTTCTATCCATGCTGCAATAACTTAGATGGAAAAGGGCACACCATTAAAAGAGAAAGGGTGATAAAAGCTTATCAATAGACTGCTAAGTTTGTGTTGCGGTCGGGACCGACAAAGCGACAACAAATCTCAGCAAAAGTAAGCAAGCAAAGCAGAAGCCTTTATTGTTCTCTTTCTCTGTACATTTATACTTTCTCTCCTCCTTGTTTTCCCCAAAAGTGTCTTGTCCCCATTGGTCCAAAGTTGTTAGTATTCTTTGTCATTGGACAATATTTGCAGAGTTCATCACAACTCAGCTTTTCTGCCACAAGAACACCTGCCCCTCAGTTTTTGGTCAACACCTTGTTTATCTCGCAGTTATTCTTGTTCTTGTTTATTCTCTCAAGGGTAGAATGGAATCTTCTCAAGGTCAAAGCTACCCTGTCCAAGGGCCTCAGCCCAGCTGAGGTCCCCCACAATTCCCCCTTTTTTAATTTGTGCTACAAAAATTGCCCATGTCACCTCCTGCAGTGCGCTTTGCAACAGGATCATCAAACATGGCAACATCAATAACACAACCACAACAACACTCAATATCAAAAATCCAGTCTTAATCAGTGATAAAACCCAACCAGATAATCCCCAGTCATCAAAAAGGTTATTTAACCAATTCCACCCATTATCAATCTGAAGCTTCTTCACTCCTTCCTTCAACAT
>VYZX01006271.1:24908-42973 GCA_013401335.1 Brachypteracias leptosomus
TCTGCAGTATATATTATTATGCTTAGTGTAACTGAAATCCCTATGAGTACTTAGATTTTCTATAAAGATATACTTAATGCATATTTGAGTGTATAATTACATGTTCTCCATTTTTAAATAAAATTAACTTTGTTAAAAAAGAAAAAAATGTTAGTGAATGGAGAATACTGTACTGTCCTGAGATGAGCATAGAACAAATCCTTTCAATTCCCTTGAAAGGCAACAAAATATATCCTTTCCACTTTTTGATTAGTTTGATTGCAGGTATTTTCTATTTGAGAAAGAACTGTTAATGTCTATGCTTCTGTTACGAAAATAAAAACAAGATGAGTACTTGCTTTCTTAATCACATATTTTCAAGGAAAATTAATTTTAAAATTAATTTACAATTCCATTTCCATGTGCAAAGTAATTCGACACAATGACAGATGGCAAAACGCTGTTTGTAGAGCATGGTTTTGAATCAATTTTTAAGTCAAACATGAAAAAAATTCCTCAGTTTAATCTCAGAAAGTGGTTTAACATCCCTGCAGAGAGCTGGGCACACACGTCTTCTTGAGCTTGACAAAAAGATTTCAAATAGGCTATGGGCTGAGCAGAGATGCGTGCAGTCTGGCCAGCAGGACATAACCAAGAGTGGGTATCTGAGAGTCCTATCTCAGGCACAGCCAACTAATGCAGGCTATACCAGGATCCTTACAAGTTGAAGGCTGCCAGCTTCTCACTTGGACTTGGGCACCTGGGCAGCCTCATTGAAAAACACAGGAGTGATTTTTTTCAATATTTGGAGGGTGGTCTCAACACCCAGCATTTATCCCATTGCTCTCCAGCTCTGGGCTTGCAGCAGTTGGCCTGGGAGTTGAACAATCTGCTTGCACTGATTTCTAGTGTTAAGCAAAAGAAGCGAGTTGAGTTTATATACAAGACTGGTCTCAGGTTGCTCAGTACTGTAGAGCTGTGAGTATCTGAAGTCAGAAGGGAACTCTAAAACAGAAAGGTAACTTTACTGGTGAAAAGTAGGTGCTGGTAGATGTCAGATGGTCAGTAAAGTATAGAGGAATAACATAGAATTTGCTATGAAAAATGGCTTTCATTGCTCTGAGGTGTTCAGTCAAAGGCTGTAGAGGTATAGAAAAAAGGGAGGAAGAGAAAAAAGTGAGTTTATAGCCAAAATAGGCCACATCATTGAAAGAAAAGAAGAAAGGAGAGAAACAGTTTATTTTAAATAAATACAAGAGGAAAGTAATACAATACCAGGAGTTTTATCCCTATAAGTTTAGAGTAGTAAAATAATACTGTACTGCTTAGTCTTTCCAAATGAATTTTCTCTTACGGAGCAGTATAAATACCTTTTTTTTTAAAAAAATTATGTTTATGGGGAAATTGGTGGAATTACACAGAGAGCACTGGTTCATTACTTGTGAGAGAGAGTACATAGAACTTATTCATGCAAAGTTTTTGTATACACCCGAGAAAAAATATACTGCAAATATTTAGATTGAATTTGTCTGTGAAATAGGTGGTGTGTTTGGGAAGCTCCTTGAACTTATGACTATGTATCCAACAACCCTGACACTTCCAGCTGAGAAATAAAAGTAAAGATTTTGGTAAAGTGGTAACCTAGAGATGGATATTAAGGAAACCAAAGGGACTACATGGGATTTCCACACACTAGGGAGTGGACACTAAGTAAAACCTGACAGTCTGATCTGACTGTCTTCTTGGATGGTAACAAAAGCCAGCAAGTCATTCTGAACCTTGTACAACACTCATTATTCTCTTTTTTTTGTTGTTATATTATGATGTCTCTATACTACTTATTAGAGGCTGCAATTCAGAGATGCATACTAAATCTTGGGTTTGACAACGAGTATTTTTTTGGATGACAAAGAATATAAGTTTGGATCCAGTCCTGCAGTGATTCAGTGGACTTAACTTTGTAGTCTGAGTAGTTCACTTGACTTCAGCAGGATAACTCAGAGTGCATCAACTTAACAAGATATACAAATCTTTCTTGGATCAGAATCTTCTGAAAAAATCCTACACATTATGAACTGAAATTCTGGGATTTTAACATTTAGATATAAACTCTGGCAACTGCACTTATTTATGTACTAAAATGGAAAGTAATATGTTATTAAATACTTTAACAATAAATGGAATCATTTAATAGAAACAGAACAGAAATTGTAATAAACTGTCTGGTGGTATATACATATTCTTTCCTGTGCTCTAGATTTAAAAAACTTCATAAGAAACCAGTTTGAATATAATTAAATAGCTATGTAGGACAGAAAAGACTTTACCAATCTTTTATTATTGAAGACTGTGTTTCTAGAGCTCTAGTCAGGCAATTTTCTACTGTGCTTTCTAATTACATGAGTTTTGTAGCCTTTTTGAATGTAGTATCAGCTGTGTTTTGTGCAAATGTTCAGTAAATATTTGTGTGCATCTTTTCAAATTATAACAAGTATATGTTGCATAATTCACATTTCAACATGAAAAGATGCATATCCTAAGTGAAGTTTTTAAAGTTTAGATTAAATAGACATTAAATCCTCTGAGGATATGTACAGGTTATCTGAAATATGGTCTTTCCTTCAAATGATCTTTCCTTTGCTTTAACTGAAAAGGTGCTTTGTTTTCTTTTTAAACAGCTATGCACCTATACCTCTGGCAGCAGAATCATTCATATTGTCTGACAATGGAAAGAGAGAGAAGAAGAAAACAGAGGGGACCATTTTTCTTCCTTTTTTTCTGATGGGATTTTTATGAATCCTTCTGTAACACCACTGATCCTTCTCAGCTAGTGTGCCAGCTCTTCCACAGTAATTGTAAGTATTTAAAGCATTCTTCTATTAATGGTCCTAGAGGAACACAACAGGCCAAAGTAATATATTTTTCATTATTGATAAATGTATATAATAATGAGTATATGGAAAGATCAAAAATTGCCTAAGAAAGGTGACAGCAATTTCATATTTGGGGATGACTTGCTGGTCTAGCTAGATATGCAGTATGTTGCTGTAGGACACATACCAGCCCCCTGGAGCATGAGATTCAGAGAAAATTATCCAGGTCTATATCTTTGGTAAAACCAAACAGGGACTGGTTGGACTGCAGACAAAACTTTAACCCCACAGGCACTGTTGGGCAGCTAGATCTTCTCAGGATAAAGAAGTGTGGAAAATACCACTATGGTGTATGGAGAAAGTACTTCTACAGGGGGAAAAAAAAAAGAAATTTCCTTGAGTAATAAATTATGTGAACACAACCATGAGCAAGAATATGAGCAAGTACATTCCACCTCCAAGCAACTTTTTAATGTTTATTACTGAGAAAAAATACTATTGAAGGGGAACATTGTAAAAAGGCTGTCACGGAACAGATCACAAAAGAGAAAAAGGAGAGGCAGAATGTTAATCTGCAAAGATAACAGAATGGAACATGCACGTACTGGAACAGCTGCAAACTCACTGAAACATAACAAAGAAGAAAAACTACTTTTGGTTTCCTCACACTGATGAAACCTGATAAGTAACCACATGTTGAACTTCCACATATTGCAGCACACTGTATAGAAACTATTGGAGAGCAAGATTCAGATGTGAGCCTACAGTCTTTAGCTATCCTGAATACTGCTTAACTATGAGAATAGTTTCATTTCATTAATAGAAACACATGTAGGCGAAACTGCTTGTGTGACTCCTTGTGCACAAGACTGCTGAATTGACTGCACAGGACAGAGACTGAATAGAAAACCTCTTTTCAAGAAAAGGAGCAAGACAGCAAGAGAAAGGTTTTTATAGACATTTTGAGATATGGCATAATCCTTATAGCATAATTTTTATAGCCCATCAAACAGAGGTTTGGGGTTTTTTTCAGAAGATTGACAACCATTGTTAGGCGTCATAACACTTTGCATCAAATAAACATCACAACTGTGATTTTCAACTTTTGTTCCAAAAAGTCATGCCATCAGTACAGCAAGGTTATAGGTGGTTGCTATCTCAGAACAGGGTAGAGTCATGTTCCTTCACAAGAGGATCACTGACTTACAAGAGCAATTAATACTGGAGAATCAGGCATTGCTGAAAATGGTACTTACCATGCATACAGCAGAATAGAGAGATGATTTATAGGGTGATGAGATGAGAGCATAACTTTCTCCTTATTTCTTTCTCCTTATAAAATGAGTGACAGGGAATTTGTGATAAATTAATAAGAGTGAAGATTAGATTATCAATCTATGCTTTGGGCTTTATGTTTGATTTCTGTAATATTCCACTTATCTTTGTCAAACTGTAAGTAATGGCATTGCAGACAAACACCTGAAATAGAGGTGTTATATTTAGTAGCCAAATAACCAGATTTTAACGTCTTTATTAATTTTGCTCTTTAACAGTATTTTTATCTTGATGCTTTTTCAGGTGCAAGATGTTGCTGGATATTTTCCCATTGTGTTCATTGTTCCAGAATATTAAGTGCTGAAGTCTTACCTGGAATGTGTTTCATCTATTTCTGTTCAATGTGAGGGCTAGTCTTTCCTGAATGCAGTCTATTTTGTTATAACCTGTGCCTTTGACACTAAGTAGCCCTGCTTGAAGAGCAGACACAAGCTTAGCGAATTCTGTATTGATTTTTAATTAGAAAAATATCATAGAAACGTTATTATCATAATCTTTTTTTTTTTTTTTGAAGAATCTACTTTCATCTCTATCGGATATCAATTTCTGTTTGGTTTATTCTTTTCACTAAAAAAGTATTGAATTTTTGCATAGAAATATTGCTAACTAATATATCAATTTCTTAATTAAACACTGGGGATTTTAACTTACCAGGAGATTGTGACTGAGAAGCCACCAGGTTGCCCAGCATGAAGATCACTGAACACGCTTGAAAGATGAGTCTCATGGTTGGAATGACACAACAGACTGTGAAGACATGAGTAATCGTAATCTCTGACCTTTATTATTTGATCACTTTATACCAGAGCCTGGAGGGAACTGGAGGAAATGACTACAGGAAATAAAAGTTTGACATATCGCTAGCTATAAACAAATCAGAAGTTCAGGACTTAGGAATTCACGCCTTCTTTATACTATGTTAAAAAAAATAAATTAATTTCTCATAATATGAATATCTCTTGTCAGCACTTTGATATGGAGGCTATTACACAAGAGGTAGCAGTAGGATGAATTTTCTCCTGTGTTACCTGGACAGATATATGCTGCTACAGCTTCCAAATATATCAATATACCTAACATTGCATATATATACTATTCATATACCTTATATATCCATATATCTAGGAAGTGGAAAATAGAACAGTGTTTTGTGTGTAAAATGAAACATATTTTGCAAATAGCAGAACTTAAAATCTTATAATAATCACAATTGTTGTGTCTAAAGAGACCTATTATCTGTAAGTCTTCAGTAAACTGGACTTAGACTACTTCCACATGGTAGTGCAGCAAGCAGGAGTGGTAAAACAGTGGGGTGAAGCAGTTGATGCTGAGGACTCAAGTCACACAGTGTGTGAGGACAGCAGGGAGTCTTCCCTGGACTAGCACTGCTCCAGCCCCACGTGCTGAATGCCTGTTAGCAGTTAGAGTCTACTAAATGCCCTCTTGGAGCATACCTTCTGGACTAGACTTACCCAAGAGGAACCTAGTGCTCCATTGTGAACAAAAGCATGGGGACAATTGGGAGAGTGACTTCACAAGGATGGTCTTAATCTGAACTGACAAGACAGTGTAGCCCTAGCCTGCCCTTGTTCACCAAGAGCTCAGGAAGACAGCCCTGAGTGACAAAGTGCTCTCTTCCCTGGGCAGGCTAGCTGCCCCCTTCATGTCCTGGTTTACAGGTCATTATTCTAGGGACATGTGAAACAGGCAAGCACTCTGACTCCCTTCAAATACAGTCTCTCCCTCCATTAAGCATCACAAAAAATAAGCTGCTCCATGAAATTAACAGGTAAAAATAGATATTGTAGACCTCAATTCCTATCTCTGTTTTCTAGCTGATGACAAGTTTTTTTCTGTGCTTGCATTATAAAAAGTACAGGAACCTTTTTCTCATGCAGATTCATGCTTGGGCAGATGAGTGACTCAGTCATGCTGCATGCAAAGTGGCCTGGGCACACACAGCATACTGCTTTCTGGCGACATCACCCCCCATACTTGTTTTTGCCTCCAGTTTCTCAAGTAGACAGACTAAAAGTTTGTCTGGCACACATGGTACTATGCAGCAAGCTAGATCATGGCTGGGAATTCACCCAGAAGTGCTGTCATGAATTCTGTTTATGCTTATTTTCATTCCCCTCAGAGCCTTCCCTAACACATTCACTGCTCAGCACTGTTTGTCAGATAAGACCCTTATCAGCTTTCTCACATCATCAAAGTCCCCAGCCAGCTGTTGTGATAATAGTTTTGGTCTCGCTATTCACTTTTCTTGGGTTGTCTACTTTCACCAGCTTATCCACTGCATGTCCCAGGAAGACCTATTCAAATCTCAGTGACTCTTGGAAACCCCAGCATGGCTATCTGACACATATATAGTACTCTGTTAACTGTCTAGCCCCTGCTTTGATCAAGTTCCTCAAGGGAGGCATTAATTCCTGGAACTAAAATAACAAGCAACACAGAACTGAAATACTAAACTAGGTCATATGTGATAGTTAATGGAAAACTGAAAATGCTCATGGTTTCCACAGTCAGCATTGCAGAAGCCAGTGAGAGAAACAAATGAAGGCAGAGATTCAAAATTCTCTGGTTCCCCAGGACATTGTAACTCCCACAAGTCCCCATTTGAATTAAAAACAATTAAAAAACAGTTTAAAAATTTTCCTTACAGAACATGTGTCTTGAGTGTGATGGAGCTGAATTTGTCCCTGCCTGTTTTTTATGCAGGTAAATAACACTACAGACCTCCTAAAACAGTTCATTGTTTGGGAGAAATGGATGTGAGGAGACAATATGCAAAGAAAAGGTAACTAAAATATCTTCTATCTTATAATTATGCTGATTTTGAGACACTAGCTCTAAAACAAGGTCAATTCTCAAGTGAGTGACAACATCTCATTTTCACTGACCATTTCTTCCTACCATGTATTTTTGGTGCCTCAAGTAATTGTCCCTCACACCAATCTCTACTTCTCTCTAATTGAGGGCCTCTTAGAGTCAAACAAAATTACTCCTTTCACTACTTTTGCAGTCAAACTTAGGGCTGAGGTCCTGGAGAATGAAAAATAACAACTGGGTCAAACAAATAGCTTTCGTAAAACTGATGCACTGCTGAGAGAACACCAAATTTGGCACATGAGAGATGTAGGGCCTGGGCACCTCTTACCTCCACCCCATCAGGCAGACACCGGCCCAACCACCTGCCTCAGGCTCTGCTTTCTGGAAGCCAGCTTTGATTTTTTCAAATATGGATGATCCCAGTCCATGAACTGAAAAGCTGTCTATGAGCCTCGTGATTTGTTCTCCCCCAGTTCTTTTTCTGCCTGCCTGCAGGACTGTAATTGATTAGCTTGTTTGTATCCTCTGGGTCAACGCTCCCATGAGGACAAGGATGAAGCACTGTCACAGTGTGCCCCCTCTTCAGGGCTCACATGCAGCATTGGCATGTTTGGCCTGAGAAAACAAGTTCCATCCTAATATTGGAACTTCATGCAAGAATGGGGAGAGCAAAGAGTAAGGGTGAGTTAACGTTAGCAGCCAGAGCTTGTGATTTTTACTGTCAGTAGAGAAAACTCTCAGTAAGATACCCAGAGGACAAGGATGATGAAAGTATAGCAAGTAAATAAAAAGAAGACCTTTTGACTTAATTCTGTGCTTTGGTTCAAACCACACAAACAGCACTTGGCCCTCTGCCAGGCCCTCCACCCATGACAGCAGCTCTCAGAGGTGGCATCACTTGCCAGCTGCAAACTCCAGCATGCTTACTGACTTTCATCAGCTTCCTTCCTCTCTTTTTACTCTCCTTCCTATTATTTCATCAGTGGTGTAAAACAGGTCTTTGATCACTGCATTGTTCAGCAAAGCAAATTGTCTCAGTTTATTTTTTCCTTCACTTGGAACCTAAACAATCAATAGCCTGTGAGTAACTTCCATTTAATGTTATTTATTTACTCATGGCCTTGGTAGCAGACTCCATAAAAAGCCCCACAAAATAGCAGAAATTATCTCTTTTTTTGCAGTGATGAGCCATTGTAATTTTTAGCATTAACAGGAAGTGATTTTAGTGTTCTTTGACTGTGTGGGATAAACGGAACAATGATCCATTTACAGAAAATAATGAGTCCTATAACTCCATGACAAATCAGTTTAATCAACTTGAGTTAGTGCAGCTCTTTCTGACAGGAGAACCTGATTCCCTTTTGTAATATGCTACAAAGTGTATGTGTAAAGACCTCTGATGTACTTTTTGGGCCCATCTTCTACTCATGGGCTCAGAGGATTAATCCCCAAGGATCCCTAGCATTCTTAAAATTCATGCTCTTGTACAATCACTACAAAAAGTATCTCTTGCTGGTCTTTTCACAGGCTTGGCCTGTTCCAACCTTCTTTATGTTTGACAGGAAAACAATGAAGTGAAAAAAAAACAAAGAAAGATGTCAGGAGTTCTGCATGGATGAGCAAGGAGCCTGTCTGTAATCAGATATGAAGAAGAAGTGTACAAGAGTGTGGTGAGATGGATTGGAAACTGGCTGAAGGACAGAACCCAGAGAATTGTGGTCAGTGGAGCAGAGTCTAGTTGGAGACCTGTGGTTAGTGGTGTCCCCCAAGGGTCAGTCCTGGGTCCAGTGCTGTTCAATATATTCCTCAATGACCTGGAAGAAGGGACGGAGTGTACCCCCAACAAGTTTGCTGATGATACAAAACTGGGAGGAGTGGCTGATACTTCAGAAGGTTGTGCTGCCATCCAGAGAGATCTGGACAGGCTAAAAAGCTGGGCAGGGAGAAATTTAATGAAGTTCAACAAGGGCAAGTGTAAAGTACTGCATCTGGAGAAGAACAACCCCGTGTATCAGTACAGGTTGGGGGCTGATCTGTTGAAGAGCAGCTCTGTGGAAAAAGATCTAGGAGTCATGGTGGACAAGAGAATGACCATGAGCCCACAATGTGCCCTCGTGGCCAAGAAGGCCAATAGCATTCTGGGATGCATTAAGAAGAGCATGGTCAGCAGGTTCTCTTGCCCTTCTACTCTGCTCTGGTGAGGCCCCACCTGGAGTACTGTATCCAATTCTGAGCATCCCAGTTCAAGAAAGACAGGGAGCTACTGGAGAGAGTCCAGTGAAGAGCCACTAAGATGATTAAGAGAGTGGACCATCTCCTTTATGAGAAAAGGCTGAGAGAGCTGGGTCTCTTTAGCCTGGAGAAAAGGAGACTGAGAGGTGACCTCATTAATGTCTATAAATATGTAAAAGGCAAATGTCGTGGGGATGGAGCCAGGCTCTTCTCAGTGACATCCAGCAGGAGCAGATAACCTAGCAGTATAAAGCTGCTTTTAGATCTTGCTAGGCACAGGATGAGAAAAGTCAAGGCTAGCCTGGAGTTGAGTCTGTAAAGGAATGTGAAAGGCAACAAGAAAGGATCTACAAGTAGATAAACAGTAAAAGGAAGACTAAGGAAAACAGGGACCTGATGCTGAATGAGGCAGGGGACTTGGTGACAAATGACACAGAAAATGCTGAGGTACTCAATGCCTTCTTTGCTTCAGTTTTTACTAAGAAGACCAGCCTTCAGAAATCCCAGGTCCCTGAGACCAAAAAGAAAGTCTGGAACAAAGAAAACTTACCCTTAGCAGAGAAGGACCAGATTAGTGAGCACTTTAACAAACTGGATGCACATAAATCCATTGGACCTCACGAGATGCATCCATGAGCACTGGCAGAGATGGCAGATGGAAGAGATTCCTGAGAACTGGAAGGAAGCAAGCATCACTCTTATCTTCACAAAGGGAAAGAAGGAGAATCAAGGAACAGACTGATCAGCATCAATTCAATTCCTGAGAAAGTTATGGAGCAACTAAACCTGGAAAGAATTTCCACATACATGAAACCATTATCATCCAATCTGATAGCATTCTATAAGGCAACTATTTTGGTGAATGGGATGAAAGCGGTTGGTACTGATCACTTTGACTTTAGTAAGACCTTTGACATTGCCTCCCACAACATCACCATAGGTAAGCTGACAAAGTACAGGTTAGGTGAGAGTTGAGGGGTATTGAAAACTGGCTGAACTACCAGACCCAGAGTGTTGTGATTCATGATAACATCTTCATTAATGACCTGGATGCTGGGACAAAGTGCATTCTCAGCAAATTCACAGATTAGAAAAAACAGGGAGGAGTGGCTGATACACAAGATGGCTGTGCAGTCTTTCAGAGAGACCTCAACAGGCTGGAGAGGTGGGCAAAGAGGAACCTCATGAAACTCAGCAAGAG
Organism: Brachypteracias leptosomus; assembly: GCA_013401335.1. Taxonomy (NCBI): domain Eukaryota; kingdom Metazoa; phylum Chordata; class Aves; order Coraciiformes; family Brachypteraciidae; genus Brachypteracias; species Brachypteracias leptosomus. Next base: position 35,364 of record VYZX01006271.1, read on the forward strand.
GAAATACAAAATCCTGGAACCAGGGAGGTATAACTCTGGGCTCCAATACCCTCACCCAAGTGAGGGTTGACCAGCTGGAAAGCAGCTCTGTAGAAAAGGACCTTGGTGACCCTATGTACAAGATGAACATGAGTCCACAACATACTGTAGCAGCAAAGGTCAACAGCCTCTTGGGCTGCATTAGGCAAAACATTACCAGCAAGTTGAGGGAGGTGAGTCTGGTGAGACACATCTGGAGTGCTGAGTCCGATACTGGGCTCCTCAGTACAAGAAAGATGTAGAGTGAGTCTAGTGAAGGGCCACAAAGATAATAAAGAGACCAGAGCACCTTTCCTTCAAAGAGAGGCTGACATCCTGAAGAAGTCTCAGGGGTATCTTATCCATGTACAGATGGTGCAGCCATACTCTTCTTAGTGATGCCTATTGTCAGGAAAAGAGGCAATGAACAGAAATTAAAAAAGATGACATTCAATATGAACACAAGGAAGCATTTCTTACTATGAGGGTGGCTGAGCCCACAGTTTGCCCATGGAGGTTATAGAGTCTCCACCTGGGGAGATATTAAAAAACCAACAGCATTAAGTCCTGGGCAACTGGTTCTATTTGACCCTACTTGAGTAGAGGGATTGGACTAAGTGATTTTGAGAGATGCCTTCCAGCCTCAACTGTTCCGTAATGTTTTAAAACGGAAATGTCACGCTACTTTGCATTTAAACATCTGAAGTATTGGAGTTCTGGTACTTCTGTATTCCCCATTTCTCAAGGGAAAAGTTGGTAGAGGTAGAAAAGAGAGAGAAGAGTTGCAAAATTGATCAGAGGCAGGGGGCAATATTTGTAAGAGGAAAAAATGGAGAGAATGGTGCTTTGTAACTTGGAGAAAAGGTGAGTGAGTGGAGAATTGATAAAGGTCTAGAAGTTCATGAATAGTTAGGTGGTAACTAAGGCATGACTGTTTGCCTTTTCCCACAACATGGAACTTCCTGACTTCATAAATGAAGTTATGAGGCAGTAAGTATGGATAAGAAAGGAACAAATTGCATAAAGTGGGACCTAGTCATAGATTTTAATATCAGAGCATGATCAAGAGATCTGACTTCCTACATGCCAAAACCCAATCTATTTTATCCCATAAATCCTGGGCTGGCAATGTGGACATATTCAGTGTCTAAGTTCACACATATTTCTTTGGACGAACCTGCAACAATTACAGCCAAACAATATGTACAAATAGTCAAATTAAAGTCTGACTACCTTAAACTGGCAGGCTGATCTCTCTGTTGCAGGAATTGACCCTAAAATAGGTAAGAAGAGGTTGTTCTAGATGAAGGAATGATTAACTTGCATGTGTGTGCAAGAACATTGTCTTATCACTAAGGAGGACTGAAATTTCCTGCTGTTTTGCGATTGTTTGCATAATATCATTACAATCTGCCTAACAATACTTTTCTGAACTTACTGGAAACTTTGAGCTTTCATTCATTCTCCAGCATTGCCTGCTGGCTGGTAGTAGCTGCAATAAGCAAACATTCAAAACTGTAAGCTCACCAAAAATACTGCAGAGAGCAGTGTGTAAAAGCCTGATCTCCAGTCATTTGTAACACTGCCATTCTCATCCAGCACTGTCTTATACCTACCTGGTACTCAACTGTCACCAGTGACTATACCTATGTCAAGGGAAAGGTAACATTAAACCAGATCCCATATGTATTGCATCATTAGGCAAAGCTACCTCAACAAAATTATTTCAGAATGTCCTTATTAGACCTGCAAGGTGAAGTATCCAAATGTCAGAATAGTGATATATGAGCCAAACTCTTTATTCAGCTCTTTTGTCTGCATACTGCATGAAACTTAATCACAGAGAAACAAGTCCAACAGAAGAAAGAAGTTGCTTGTTGAATGTATCAACCTGGATCATAAAGGATTCTTTCATGTGTAGAGCCCCACTTGATATGCTAAAGAATATGGAAGATACATGCTAAATGACTCTGGGTGCTATAGAAATAAAGGAGAGGGTGTCCCAATAAGGATAGTCACATGCTATGAAGGGCATATGTCTACATATTTGTTGTTCTTCACTTTGATAGGTCTGTTACTGTCATTAACAGTTGTCATATAAATTTCAAGTTCTTACCTAAAAGCATAAACATACTTGTCCACTGAAAAAAATGTATCAGCAGAAATATTTAAATGTCATCAAATAAAAAACCCCCCTTATCTTTAGAAAACAGAATAGAATAGACCAGAATAGAATAGACCAGAATATTTCAGTTGGAAGGGACCTACAGTGATCATCCAGTCCAACTGCCTGACCACTTCAGGGCTGACCAGAAGTTAAAGCATGTTATTACGGACATTGTCCAAATGCCTTTTAAACACTGGCAGGCTTGGGGCACCAACCAACTCTCTAGGAAGTCCTCAGGTGAACCCATTTCTCTTTTAGGAACATCCTCAATTTTTGGAGTGTTTTACATTAAAAACCTGAGAGTCACTTAGACTTCTATTCCCTTTCTCTTTTCTCATTGCTAATGCCAATATCACATGTGGGGTCCTTCAACTGCAAATCAAAACTGAAAAGATGGCAAAGAATATTTTACCATGTGGTTTATAGAAGACAGAATAGTTATGTACAAATGCATTTGTGATGACCTTTTCATTGCATAATCCTTAATATTATATAAGATGAAGGACCTTAAGATTCTAATATCATACATTAATAGTAATGTATAAAAAGAATATGTAATTACGTAATTACAGCATTACAATCCTATAATGATAGGAAAGATTAGAGGCTAACCGACTTTCAGTTTCTTTTCTTTGAAGAAGTCTGCTTCTTCCATCTCCCATCATTGAATAGGTTGACCTGTTTTTCTAATTTCCAATCCTCTGGGATATCCCTTTGCAAAATGTCCAACATAGCTTCCCTTGTTCTTTCCTGGTAAAATGCAGAGGTCTTGTCATCCTGGAACAATCTTGCATTGCAGACAGGGGGCTTTATTCCTGTTTCCTAAAATGTAAAGAAGCCATAAAGATATTATTTTGCAATGTGGAAGAAAACATGCTTTACTAACTTGAGTACATCATTCTCTCTATCTACCCACCCCACATTTAAAAAAACCCCACCACAAAACAGATGAGAAAATAAGCACCCTCAAACTAGCCACCAGTGTTTCCACTCCTAAAAAGAAAGATCAAGTAAAGGACCCAATATAAACCCAGTAATCTTTACTTCTCCCCCAAAAAACTATTTGATCACATGCATCTCATTTCTCCCTATGTATTGCATTTCTCCCTGAATCCTAACCAGCTGCATGAGGCGGGGAGGAAATCACACCAGCAATATATCAGGGCATTATTTAATCTTTCAGGGTTTGAACTACTTTAGAATATATATAATAAAAAATGCAAGGCAAAGTGGTGAAGGACCTCTTAGAAATTGCAAGGTGAATGGAGGTTAAATAACCATTTTGAGACCAGATCATAACCACTCCCATAAGTTACTCAACAGTTGCAGCTGCATTACTGAAATCCTGGCCTGCCTTTCAAGTCATGAAAGAAATAGCATTGTTTCTGAAAACAAACTTTTATGTCTGACACACAAAGAAACTGTGCATTGACCTACTTGTCGCAGAGATTCATTAACAATCGCTGTCACCGTTTCAGCTTCTGCAGCCTGCAGTTCTCATTTAGTGATCTCATGTGAAACTTCACTTCAGTGGAAGTTAAGATGTTAGCAAGGATAGGGGACAGAAAGAATAAGATTTAATCTTGGTTTGCTTCTGTGTTTGTAGAGAACAGATACTCATCCCCAAGGGTGCTGTGTGGGATAGGCCTGAGAGGAAATCAGGTTAAGAGCCAAGAGGGTTTTGCTGGCAATACGCAGATCATTGCTAGGGAATGAAGAAGGGCACGAGACAGGCTTTGAGCAGCTGCTGATTTCATGCTGGTGTTCTAGTAAGATGTTGCAGGCTCCTCTGCGTAGTCATGAGTCTGAAATGGTGGGGAAACTCCATGAAACCCACCTTGGAATTTCCAGCTGGCTTCCCTCCCCCTTCTCCCTCCATTGCTTCAGATATTGATGGGGAGGAGATAAGGATTCAGTTTAAGGTCTCTTCCAGAGAAGCATCTGTACATGCAATTGTATAGAGATAGTGAAACTCAGATAAGAACATTAAGAATTATTTTTTCCATACTACTTTTAAATTCTTATGAATGCAGTCATTTTCATGCATTATGACAATATGCAGTTATTGGATTTTTCTGCTACTGAGTCCCCAATTTGACCTTCTGAGTCAGATTAATGAAATAGTTCTGGTTTGTTGTTTATAGTCATTTTGACTTTTCATTGGAAAAGACCAAGTGACACACCATTTCTGCTGTATCTTCTATGTCTGCAACAGTGTGAGCTGCAAGAATAACAAAACCATTGTTTATAACTCTCTAGCTAGCAGTTCATTTCAAGAAATTGCGCTCCAGTTAAACATGTACTGACTTACTTTGAAAAAACCAAACCCCACCAGATTTCACCCATTGCAAGTATGAAATGCTGTTGGTGTTTCAGCAGCTTGCCAGTGAATGGTATGTTGAAACAGGCTAAAGAGATTCCACATTTATTGTCTGTGCTCAATTGTTAACAGCAAACTTATGTTATATCTGGAACCAAACATATTTTTTTAAAGAAGAATCAACTGATCAGTGTGAAATAATGCTAGACTGAGTAGTCAGTAATCTCAGGATGTACTGAGATGACTGCAGATTCTTATCTTTTTGAAAGCATTTTAATCCTTGTCTCAGGTATTTGTTTTGAAAGATGCAGGTACCACACCCATTTCATTCATCAGGCACTTTACTGCACTGGCTTTTATTGTTTTTTAAATAAGATTAATTCTTCACAAGAGTAAACTGTCCAAAAATTAAGTATACTAACAATTTAATTCTTCTGAAACTACTGAGCAAAGACTTCCTGGAACATGGGATTTTATTTTCAGAAATGGAACTGATCTCTGTTGGTACTTTCTTTTTGAGAATTTTTATTTGCTTTCTCAAATCACTACATTTCTTTTTCCACTTTAAGTTTGACCAAGAATCAGCATTTTTCACCTCTAACATACCTAAATTTAATCACAGAAAGATCTGCAAAGCTGGTACTTGGAATTGAGCCCTGAGGACTTGTGATGCACTGAGTAGTTTGTTCTAATTTTCATAACAGATGAAAGCTTTCATGAACCAACTGAACTTGCCACTCCTGAAAACTCCCACATTCCACCATTGTCATTGACACTGTCCTAAAAATATTTGTTTGCAATAATTGCTTGAATATATTTAGTACTCTTGAGTTTAAATCTTGCACAAAATCTGATAGCATCAAAGATATTATGAATGGTGTTCCCTTGACCTTGAAGTCAAGTATTGAGTTAATTTAAATTAAGATTAAAATCAACACAGAATTTAGGTCAGTTACAGGGCAGTGCAGGAATTAAAATATGAAAGCAGGGGACCAAGAAAGGGAAATACATAGGAAAGAGAATCTCCTTATGTTGATGCTGCTACCAGGACAAAAATACGCCACTGTCACAGAGGTAAATTTGTACCTCTCATTGAGTCTAGGAATTACAAGCAGATCCTTTTGTACAAATAGTACCTCCACTACACAAGTAGCATTTGCTACAGGTAGCAACAGTCTTAATTTTCCATGACTTTAAAGACTAGGGGGTTTTGCTAGAGTATAAGATTAGGGAAAGGAAATTGAATCATATTAAAACTTCGAAGGACCCAGAGAAAAGTTATAGATTAGCTGTAAAAGTTAAGGAGTTTTATCAGAAACAGGTTTGCTCTGGAGATTATCTGCAATGAGCAGCAGCCAGGGAGCAGAGATCCCTGATCTTGCAGGCCGAGAAGCATCTACAGCATATCATCTGAAAGGAGAAACAAGGCCTTTAAGCTTTTGCTCCTGCTCTAGGAAGATCATATTGTTTTCTTCACTTCTTCTCCCAATTGTTTTATAAACATCAACTATTATGAATATACCCTCCAGAATAGACACAGCTCCACTTTAACTTAACTTGCATTTAATGAAGGGTGATTTTGATCTGAGTAACAGCAAGTACTTTTCACACAAGCCTGCTGTGATTCTTGAAACGAGAATACGAGGCACCCTAGCAAGTGCCCAGCTCTCTGAAGCACTGCTTGAGGCTGTCCAAGGAGGAGCAAAGGCTTCTCTTCAGGAGTAGGCTGGTGTGAGTTCTGTCAAGAGATCAAGAGAAATCATATCTCCCAAAGATGAACAGATGGGCAAGCCTCCAGCATTTGACAAGCTAAATGGAAGCAAGTTTAGACTCTGATGGATCTCAAACGGTTTTTGATAAATGAGAACTCCTGAAATTTGGTTCACAAGACAGCCAGGTTTGATCTAAACTAACTAAAATATCAGGAGTAAGATTTGCTAATATTCATCAAAAAAAAAAAGTGACCATTTTTTTTTAACTTACCTCAAGAAATTATGTCCCATATGTGTTAAAAATAGGATGTTTTAAGACATCCCAAACTTCATATACACCTTTCCACATTGCGTCAAGGACAAGGCCGTTCTTCAATTACAAACAGACAGACTGAACTTATTTGTGTCTTGCAGTCAGCACAAGATGAAGAACAAGCTGATGGTATCATCCCTCTTTGCTCTGTGTTCCCGCCCAACCTGTTTCTTGAGTTTTTAGATTTGCTCTTCCACATCTACCTGTCTCTCTACAGTAATACACATGAGCAAAGACAGGTGCCATGTGACCTAAACACAAGAAAATAAGGGAAAGGTGAGGGAATTTAAGCTTTCTTCTGTTTTTTCCACCTGATATTCTTGACATGGGTCATCAGAAAAGAAACTGCCAGAGTGTCAGCAGCAGCCAGAGAGCAGTGCTGGCCTTTTCCTCCTGCACAGTGAAATCACTCCATGTTTTACCACTTCCCAGCTTCTTCTGGTTATGGATCAACATTGTGGCCAGTGCTTCATTTGACTCATGTATAAGGAGATGGACCATGCAGCCCTAAAATTGACTGCTCCACTTTTAATACCAGGATAATATATTCTGAACTCCAAGTCAGATTGTACTGTCAGAGTACCTGGGTGCCCAAATGGAGCCAAGTGAGAATCAACTGGGATAAACAATGTATATTCTCTAAATGTATTAGACATATAAAATTCAGAATCTCTGTCTGTTGAACCTGAAATCAAAGAACAGGAACCTGAGTTTTCCAGACACTAAAGTGACAGGTATATAGCCTTGAATTTTTCAGTTAATATGGTTTTGCTCAAAAAGATGATGGATGTGGTTAGTAAAACTAGATAAAATTAAAATAATTCAAATGGCACCATAATAGCACTTAGAGCAGCAAGAAAAGCACAGCTTTATACCTGGAAGTTTTCTCACTGCTCCTCCTTTTAAGTCATAACTTTCTATGTTATTCACATTTGTGAGATAACCCTGTAATACTATTGATAGTAGTCTTTCCATCTTTTTTATCTACAGAGTAGATACATTTTCTTGTCTTCTCCCCATTTATTTGCAGTCCTAGCTCACAGTGCTCCATTACTTGCTTCAAAACATAGAATCATAGAA
>VYZX01006272.1:2215-57740 GCA_013401335.1 Brachypteracias leptosomus
GAAGTTCACCAAAGGACTAAGAGAAGATAAATAGACAAGACATGCAAGAGGAGATAAATTCACAAAAATTTATTCAAAGTTATAGTCTTTGAAGTTAATTATGATTCCTTAAAAGATATATATTCTTCTGTGTGCCTTGTAAATATTTTAATCAAGTAATCATACCCAATGATAAAGGAATAAGAAAGTTATGTCTTTGACAATGAATTTGCTTTATTCCAATTAGATTGAATTATTTTAATTATCAAAACAGAGCAGCAGTCAAGCCTACAACTATGATCAGTAACTGGGCCTGCCAAAGTAAGCTTCTTACACTTGTATTTGGACAGTTTAAACTCTACTAAGTCCTTGTGCCTCTTGTATTCCTGCTCAGTGCCTTGCTTAGCCACTCTGAAATACTTTTCCAAGAAGTACTTTGTTGTTTTCATTAATGAGGCACTGGAACTTACGTGGAATTTAAGCTATCTGAAAATTGCCCTGCAATAGTTTCTTCTTCTCTAATTCATTAGTACAAGAGCAAAAACTAGTAAAGAACATATTAAAGCGAACAAATTCCTTCTCCCATTCCTCCCATACTTTGAAAGTTTGCTCTTCTCTTTACCCTATGAAACTGAGACTCCAAAACTAGAGGAGGAGAGTGGCTGCAAGCTTGTGATGACTTCTTCATGAGGAATAATAGTTATTTTATCTCCTTTTTGTTGATCTTCTGCAGACATGGGATGCCTACCCAGGTAGGAGAGCTGAGCCCTGGAATAATAATACCCAAGGAGAAGAGAGTAGGAAGTTAAGGGGTAGAAAATGGGAAATGACTTGTCTAAGAGAGGAGAGATGCACTGAGCTTTGTACTTCCTAATTTTCTTTGTGTGTTTGTGAGATTTGCACTTTCTGTATTTCAATTGTACATTCTCTAGAGCTGATAGGTGGAGACACCATGAGTTGAACTTTGCAAAGTTTCAAGCATTCATGCTTGTATTCTGTCTGCTTGGGAAAAGAGTTGGAGAAGTGCTGATTACTTTAAAAATGATGCATTATTATCAGTCAACAAATAACCACAATCAGTTCTTCATAATAAAGCCATATAAATGCTGGCTTAGGGACTTTAATTCTTAGGTTAAAAGAAAGAATTGTTTCTTAATTTTACAAATTTGAGGGACTAATGATGAACATAGCATTCTGTACAGAGTACATTTTTCTGTGATCTCACTATTCCTAATAATGTAGCTATTTCCCGTTAGGATATTACATTTGTTGTGTTCTACTTACTGTGAGCGTAGGGAGCAGTAAGTTCAAATTTGCATCTTACTTCAGTGGAAATTAGCTGCATGGCTGTTTCTACTGTGAAATTATAGGAACTTTGGAAAATAGCAGTAAAGTTATAACAGAATAGTAACTTAGGGATATGCTGAAAAATCATCTTGAAGAGAATTGTTATACTGGAATCATGTAGGAAAACATGTAGATAATACCAAAATGACTGTCCTTTATCACTTCAGTATACTTGTGTGCTGCTTGTATGTTTTAATAAACATGCATGATCCATTCTTCTTTAATAGAGAATTAAAAAATAAAAATGTGTATGCCTCCAAAAAGATGCACTTTCTTGTCATCAGCAGATACCTGCCTTTCAAATCTCAAGATTGCCTTCAGCAGGCATCATTAACTGCTGGGTTGAGACTGGAGAAAATGTATGCACTCTGGTTTTGTAAAAAATATCCCATAAACTATTTTCAGCAGTCCCACCTTGGGCTGTGCTAAAATCCTCCTGAAGAAAAGTTGTAAAACAAGGGCAAAAAAATCTGTCTTTTTTCAAAAGCAAACTGATAAACAAATCTCCATGTGATTGTTGGACTAGCACTGAAAAAAATTCAGAGGCCTTTTTTGCAGCTGACCTTTCATGCAGTTTGAAATAATTTGTGGTGCAGAACACCTTCATTCTCCTAAAATATATACTATATGTTATATATTATCCATACAGTGAGATTCTGATAAAATTAGAATTCCAGTACAAAATAATGAAGAAAACTGGATAATTAGTCAAAAAGATAACTAACCTTGACTTTCAAACTCCTTCAGAAAATTTACAAAATACATTTCATCTCAGTGCTGAATTAGGTAATATGAAATTACAAAAGGTGCAACTATTGAGCTACATCACACAGTGTGAAACCCTCAGGCTGTTCAAGTTAACGTGTAAAACTTTGTTGCTCACATAGTTTTCTGAACATTACAAAAAATCTTTAGGCTAGCAGCTTCCAAAGTGTGACTATCTGCTTCTAGTGTCTGACAAAGCTTTTATGCTGCCCATCCTAGCTGTAGATATCCCACTGAGAAGATACTGTGCTGCCAAAGAATTTTGTTGCACGGCCTCATTGTGGTTCCAGGCATACACATTAAAGAGGCCCCATGAACAACATTTGGAAACTTCTGCTTTAGTCTGTTCATAAGCATTAGTGCCTGGTTTATATTTATCTTTAAAGCTTCAGGAAAATATACAGTTAACACAAGTGATGTATTATACTAAAAGGGGAGAGTATTCATCATATGTAACTTGGGTTATGACTTTTTCTGATACTTTCTTCTTTATTTGTTGTGCATTTGAATACTTCAGAATCATATGGCCACCTCAGGAAACAGCAATATTACTATTGCTCTTGCCAGAAAACAGAAAAAGGTTATGTGTTTATGGTTGCATTAAGCCCATAAAATAAGAGGTATATCAAGATTCTTTTTTACAAATATTTGAAAATATCTGAAACCTGTGCAATGTGAGACCTTTCAAGTGTTTCACATATCTTTACAGAAGTAGAGCAAAAGTCAATAGAAAATAAGCCCTAAGTCAAGGCTCTGATGAACTACATTCCTCTGTCAGAGCACGAGAATAGTCACCTGTGAGAATTACAGACTGGGTCTTAGGTGGGGGGAGCCAGAAGAAACATGTAGAAATCTGTTACTCTGCTTACCATATAAATTAAGATATTCCTTCAAGGTGCAGATGGAGATTCTGGATAAACTGTGGGATGTGCAATAAGAAGAACAACTTGTAAGACTGGAAACTTGTGCAAAAGATGAGGGGACCAGGTTGGGTTGCATTTTCAAGCTTGTTTGGCTCATAGGTGAGGGTTTGGTATGTTTTTCACGTCCAGCAGTAGAACTGCAGCATAGCAATACAAAAACTCCACAGTGTAAATGAATTAACGACCTTGCAGAGTATATTTCATAATATAGAAAAGTTCTTCAGTGAGAGTAAGAAAAATTAGTTACAAATTTCCTCATACACACAGAAATTCAACCAAAAGCTTGTGGTACTTCCTATAAGGCATTTAGTTGCTTTGGAAAACTCTTTCTAGTAACATATGCCCAGTCAATAGAACTAGATTCCAGTGATATACCTAGGATCCCCCTGTCATACTTTGTGGGAAGTTTCAATAAAATAATGTTAGTTTGATACTGTAACAGACATATTTCCTTAGTATACCATGGGATCACAGACTACCATATGACCTGACATGAATCTATGATAATTTTGGTACTGCCACATCACCAGCTGTCATATAACCAGCGATCTGTGAGAACACTGAGGTCCATGTTTGAAACAAATTCAGAGAAACTTAAAAACTTTTCTAAAAATGTAGTGAACTTCATAGAAATTTTAGGATGATGGATCTGAGATTTCATTTTATGACATTCTTGTGTGGTTATTTTCTGTAGGAGAGAATGTCATCACCCTCAAGACTTTTTTAACAATCACACCAACTGTGGAGTATTTTAATTTGTACAATAAACAAAAATAGAATGCTTTTACCAATCCAAGCTTTTGCCCAAACTAAAGTCTTGCCCAGTTTTTAATTATCTCAGAGATAAGACTTCTGCAATGCAGCAAAGAGAAACCTCCTCTGAATGAGCTTGGAGTTCTACGGAAATAAAATAGACAGGACATTGAGGCCAGCACCTGCATTTGAAATATTTTTCTTCCAGAGATTAACTCCAGCAAAATCTCACCAGATTTCTGGATTATTTTGCTGGGTTCTCTTTATCTGTGCTTTCTATGGATTCTGAAATTCTTTGACATTTAGACTTTAAACCCAATGTTTTAAAAATGGGGTCTAGAATAGGTAATGTTTTATTGTCAAAGATTTAACAGCTTATTTATACCATATATTCAGAGAAACATTGTCTGACCTTAATCTAATCTGTGTGATGAAGTAGTTAGTTCTATGGCATGTAACCTACTGTAAGTTTTGCAGTTAGCATTTACTGTTCCTATTCAAACAGCATAACGGTAAAATTTCAATAGCTACATGACGATTTTGCACCATGGCAAAAGCCTTTGCAGTTGGCCAGGGGAGTGGTTCACTTGACATTACAGAAAAACTGCTAAACCTGCCAAGAAATAAAATAACACTGTTACTTATATGCATTTCATTGTATTGTGCATCATACAGCAAGAGCAAAAGTACACAAAGCCAATAACTACAAGAAAGAATATACAGACTGCTTTTTATTACCAACATATCTGACCAGGATTGGTGCCTGTACTGAGAAAAAGTAGAGTACTAAGTATTTGTGCAACTAAGGGTCTAGACTTCAAGAGTTCATCTCAAGCTGTACTTTTATCTGCTGTGTTATCAGTTTACTAAGATATTACAAATAACTGTAAATGCAGATATATGGGAAAAGATCATGTTTGAGAGATGAAAGGTGATTAAAGTAAAAAAAACTTTGGAAGACAAAAATATGCCACAGAATCTATTGGTGTTTTGTTTGTTTTTTAATAAAAGTTGCAATATCCTTATGTATCTCTTATGTAAGAGGGCTATCAAGATAGCCATCCATTTTATGTTTTGTATAGCACAGATCATGTGCTATCTTGACTTGTCCAAGCCTTATAAGTACTTAATAGTTTTAGTCTTATCCTGGGGGACATGTAAATGCCACTGAGGTAAATAATTAAAAAAAAAAGAAAGCTAAAAGAGAAACAGATTTTAAAAGACTTAGTGGGAAACCCCCAGTATTCCAAGCAAGCAGGGACGAACTCAGTTATTTCTGAAATAAAGGCAAAAGTGCTTTTGAAACCAAACTTTTCCAACATGACAAAGCTTGTGTTTTGTATGTGAATGACAGACAGCAAGCTCTAAAATTGCCACTTCAATGTTCTCATACAAAACTTCTTTAAACAATAAATAATAAGAATTTCTATAAGTTGGAATGTATATATTTACAGATTATCTCAGATCACCTTCTCTTGTGTGCAATGTTTCATTTTGTATGATGTTCTTAAGCAGAGCAGTTTAAGTTGCATTAAATGGCATGCAGATATCTAAGCTAAAAAAAGATTAGACTTTCTTGATGAGTGTTATTTTCTTATTTGGAAATTGTGTTCAAATGGTTGCAAATGCTAAGGAGGGGTCACACAAGCAACTCAGGACACAGAGCATTTAATTCCAATGCAAATTGAAACGGATTTGTGAGAGCAGCAAGTATGATGTTGAAAACTGGACAGAATTGGGAAGGAAAATGCAGTTTGTGCATCCAATTCAAAATTGGCAGTATATACCCCCCAAAAACCCTCTAGGCATAGCATGGCAAATAAAAGCATTCAGTTTTGCAAGGGAAGTAATTATTTTTAAATTTTGGGTTACTCCAGTTCAGAAAAAAAGTCCCCAAAGACTGAAAACTCTGTATGACAGTAAATGATTCCTTAGCCTGGGTGTGATACGTCAGGAGCCTCCAGCAGCTTGCTAGGTGGGCCACTAAGGAGCTTGTATAGCTTAACAGGTAAAGGTATTTTCCCCAGAGGAAGGCTGTCAAAACTAAGCTGTCTTTGAAAAGTAATTAAAGTTTGATGAATTGACAAATATCAATTAAATTAAAAAAAGACAAATACATCATTTAGATTTAAAATGAAATTGCTATCACTTGGCATTTTAAATTTTAAATTTAAACATATATTGTGTGGGTTGCAACTAGGATGGTTTCTACATCATCTACCCAGGTTCTTTTCCAGAAGGGCTAAACTATATATTGATCAATTCATGCATATTCTCAGTTTAAGTGTGCTCTAGCCCATTTCCCCTTGTTGGTGGTTTTGTTTTTTAAAGGTAGCAATATCACAGCAGGACTATAAAGAGGTGAGCAGGACCAGAAAGCAATTGAGAGAGATGTCACCTTTTTAGTTTCTCAAAGTGTCAGATTAAGACAAACAATGAAAATGCAAACTATGATCCTTCCAAATTTTATCCTGGAATGCTTGGATATAGCCCAAGTGCTAATGCAGCACAAAAAGCCTTCTCCACAAGGGTATCTAGATGTACCTTTTAAACCCACAAATCTTACAATTCTACATTATACTGCATTTTGCTAGGAAGATTTTGCTTGTTATTGCTATTTTTAAGTCTTTTTCATTTCAAAACACACTTTTTATACCTTGTTTGAGGTACATAATTGGAGGAACTAGCTGAAATCCTAGCCACCTTGAATTATCCTAGGAATTGTTTGTTTTCTGTTATTTGCCAGAGTTATGTCAATAGATCTTTCTATTTGGGTTATTGTGGCTGAGAGGACTTTGCTAAAAAAATACATATCACATGGAACTGAAATATTTGTGAATAGAAAATATCACTGTTGATAATCATCCCACACAAGGCTTTTTTTTTCTCATTCTTATAACTATCTTAGTAATTCCAAACAATAATGTTTTCCTGTTCTTTTTAATAACCTTTACTTTTCTAAATATAAATAAAGCTTACCAAATACCTTAACATAGATAAACAGAGTTTTCAAATGCTTTCAGTTAAGGTACTTCACAAAGAGCCACCCAGGCAAGTGTAAATAACAATGAAGTACCCAAAATATAATATATATTAGAAGCTGGAGTCAATAATGGTTAGGGCAAACCTCTGTGACAAGTGAAGCCTTGGGACAGGCTCATGCTTGGCGCTTCACCTGCCTCAGAACCTCTGTAGTGCATTTGTGTCTTGAAGATTTTGCAAAACTCCCGTAGGTTTATAAAAGTAGCTGCTACAAATCACTCCTCTCTCTCAGCTCCTCTCATTCCAGCAGATGTCTGAAGCAAGGAACAGGGAACCTGCCTGAACCTTAAGGTTCTGGTAACAGTAGCGGTTGCTATTTAGTGACCATCATACTCTTACAGTAAGAATTCTTTGAGCTCTAGGCCACATTCCCCAACCTTTGTGTTACACAAAAATATTTATATGGCATAAGCAATATGTTTACATGCTCTGGAGATAAAAAAATTATTCTTTTCGTCCACGAATGGTGCCTAAGGCTACCTTATCAAAGCAACTTTTCTTCAAAATTGAGATCAAACTGATTTGTTTAGCAGAATGTGTTTCATGGTTTTTAAGAGAGTTATCTTTTTCCCAAGCTAAAAAGAACATGCTAAAATCTGTAATCGCTATTCTGTTTCTGTTTATGATTATGATTAAAAAGCCATGAAAGAGTCTTTATAAAGTAAGATGTCCAAGGGGAACAAAATACACAAGTCAATATTATGCAGTAATAATACAACGTTTCACATACTTCACCATTACTTGTTTTTATTCTAGCAAGAAAGGGCTTCAGCTGTTTACGAATACCATTAATAGTTACAAATACCATGAACAGTTGAGTTTCTGAAAGTTGTTTTGCTCACTCATACAGTATGTCTGTTTCTGATCTCTGAAAGATGAAATGTAGTTTAAATTCTGAAAACTCGAAATAGATAACTAGTATGAACAATTAAAAATATATGACAAAATCTTACATAAATTAATAAGGGATTAAGGAACATCTGCATGCACAGACAGATGACTCTTCTTGTGTATTAGGTGATGATCTTAAATTCAGCATTTAACCTCTACCTAATTCCTTCAGCATCTTAGTTTCTACATTTGCCATGGGTATTCTTGCTAGTTAGAGGAAAAAGAAAGAGCATAAACTACAGATTACTGTAGTAGCTTAAACAGGTAGCAGGAACATATATCTCAGGTTACCAAAAAAAAGGATGGTGAAAAAAAAACACAGGGACACGGAGAGGTGACTTGCAAGAGATGTCGTTGGTAGAATCTGTGGACTGTTCAAAACTTTACCTGTAAGACTATCTGCTTCTCCAGATTGAAAGACTTTGTCAGTTTTATCAGGGAGGGAAGAGTGAAATCTGATCTCTATATTTTACATAATTAATTTTCATCTAGATATTTAAATATCGATGGTTCCTGATAATCCACTGGGCCTGATGGAGTAGGCTTGCTGCTCTCATTGTTTCATTTTCTTCCCAGAGAATCTGGGGATGTGGGATGAAGACAAGAGGGAGTGGGAGTGGAAATGGTGCACACCAGATCTAACCTCAACACAGAGTTAAGGCATCAACAGAATATTATCTGGATCTGGGTGTTAGGGAACATATCCAGTTTCCACATTATAGAAAAAGCAGTCTGTCAAATGAAGTACATAAATTCCTTATCCAGTCAGAGGAAAAGACGTTGGCGTCTTTGAAGAGCTCCAGGGGGGAAATCCCATCTGATTAAGTGCAGGCATTTAAGAGACTTAGACAATGAAAAGAAAAATGTGCCTCTTCACTCATCTCTCTTCCAAAAATTTATACAAGGAGATTTATTTGTTGCTATGATCAGTGTCCTTCTGTCATTTTGACAAGCTTGTTATAATTGAAATGCTGCAGCTCAGAAGCCCTCTCAAAACAGGAGATGCAAAACATTGAAACTGAGCAATGTGCATGTACTATAAATAATACCTGGAGCTAGTTTTATCCAGTCACCAAGTATAAGGATATTTCTGATTTCAACAGCATACTCAAGCTTACTCCCATCTTCCTTTAACTTTGACCAATACAAAACTTAAGAACAAATATAACTCACTGTTTGTGTTAAACTATATCTTTAGTTGCAGATATCTTAGTTTACTTCCTCACCCCTAATAATTTAATTTTATTTTATGCGACTGTTCTTAACCCACTACTCTTTCCCTTGGCTGACATTCAGAAGGGAACTAACTACATCCCTGTCTTGATCCTTGGCCACTAGAGATGGGCTTCTAATGAAATTCAGTGAGTACATTGGGGCTCTACAAGGAGCAACTTGGCAGAGCTGACACCTAAACAGAAGCTGTTGAGAAAGTCCTTTCCTCCTTGTGAACAAAAAATACAATAGCATGTGGGATGAGTGACATAAATCCTATAAAATCATCAAATAAGAACTGAACAACCCATCATCTCCCTCAGGATGCATTTTCTTCAATTTTCTCGATCAGGGATTAATTGCCCTTCATGACAGGAAAAAAAATATTATTTATAAAATGAAGGGTCTCGGGGTAGGAAACGAAAATTTATTGTCCTACTGTTTCTACAGAATTCACCTAATCACCCCAAGACAATTATCTCTGAAAAGTATTGTTCCAAAGTGTTTTTCTGATTTAAGATTACCACTCCGACATTCTGCAGGACTAATGCATCCTGCTTTCCTGTGGCCTCCTGGCTCACCCCTTTCAGCCCCTCCTGCTCCCCGATCCACTTCCCACCTCTCAGTGTTTTTCCACCATACTCCAGTCATCTCCCAGCATTCTTGCATTGTCTCCAGTTTTCACCTCCCACTATTCTCTCCACAGCTGCCCATGTCAACTTTATTTCCCTTTCCCCAGAATGTCCCCAAACTCCCCATGATTCTGGCAAGAGATAATATGTGCTTTAGCTATAGGTATCTTCTCACTGCCTGGCCTTATACGCTCATCAGCAGCTGCTCAGCAACGACACGTGCTGGTATCTCATCCTTAGCTTATATTGGGCCATCATTTCAGTCTCTTGTGTCTATTTAGCCTCAAATTTTGATTAAACTTTCAAGTGTGATCTCTCTGATATTTCTTCCCATCTTTCAAACTGCTTTGAAACTATATAGAATACTCAAAAGTTGTGGAGGAAACGTCACTGCAGTTGAGGAACACCAAGATAGAAGAGTATGATTTTGTTCTCTTAAAACACCAAACAAAAAAAAAAAAAGAGGGAAAAGATTAAATAATTGCTAAAAGTATAATTACTTTACATATAAGTACCATTAAAATATAATGGAAGAAACCCAGAGGAAAAAAATACATTTAGCATTTTAATTAAAAAGATAAATTCTGATAATGAACACTCAGGAAAGCTCTATTAGAAAAAGTAAATGAGACTAGAAAACCAGACCATCCTAAAGGAAAAATTAAGAATTTATTTTTAAAATATTAAAAATGTCAAAGGCATTTAAAAATATTTTAGTTGATGTGATCCAATATGTTTGAGTTTTATGTATTAAGAAAGAATAGAAATTGGAATTTCATTTGTTATCATTTGTATTGAACCAAATGACAAAAGACCACAACTAAAATTAAGTTCCCCTGGCACCAGAAGCTGTACTATAGCATGATTCAAATTCAGGCTTCAAAGCCTTGATTCTCTGTTCTACCAGTTTCTCCTGAGTGTCATGATGTCAAGACAGGAGGCTGATCCTCCAAACCTGGATCTGATGCTTTGCCAGACTTCACCCTTGGTAATTAAAGGAACGATGGTTACAGCCTGACTTTGGCTTCCAGCACCCAGGATTTCTATTCTTCCTCCTTCCCTCCCTCTCCATATCCTTCCTTTTCAGGCCTAAAATGTAACAGACTTCAAAGAAAAACCTTTCCATATCTGCAGAAAGATAAAAAATGAGACTGTCCAAATCTGCCCACTCCTTTTAACATGTCCAACCAAATAAGCAAATCTTAAATGCTGTCGGAAATGCTTATTTTTAGATATTCTTCTCTTGAGCTGTGCTGAAATCTAGGAGTTTGAAGAATTTTGTGTCTTATCTGAAGTCTCCTTTTGTGTTCAGAGCTGAGCTCAGACTCTCACCACTAACAGAAGTAATCAACAGCCCCAAGGCAAACTGTGGTAGAAATGGTTCAGACACAATTATGATTTCAGAGTCGTGTGCTTCTGACAGCCAGTGTTGCCTAGCTTTGAGAATTTGGGTAAATTTTACATTTATAACTGCCTGACATTACCCATGCAGTTCCTATCATTCATAAGACTATGGAAATCAAGGCAATCAGATCTCAGATTTGACATTATTTTTCTGAAGCTGAACAGAATCAGTCTTGACTGAATCAGCACGATTTATTCTGACATCTGTCAGGTATGACAGAGGGGCAGATTGTGTACGACATCACAGGTTCAATTTTCAGAAATGTTTGTATGTAACTATCCAGTGGTGCAGTTGGCCGTTTTTAAGTGCAATGCTTGTATGGCAGAAACCATAAACTGCGCATAAAAGCAGTTATTTCCCAACAATGTGTGCAGCTGCATAAATATTTCTGAACATGTGATTGTCTTTAGTTTTCAGCCTTTTCCACCCTTGCTGAAGGGCAGGCTCTGCATGCCCAGCTCTGCGTGAGGCAGGTCTGGGGAAACTGAGGCACAGCCCTATGGAGGAGTCACTTTAGGAAGGGGCAAAGCCAGCCCCAGCTATGCCAGGTTTTACACCAAGGCGAAGCACTGGGGAGGCTGCTGGGGACGGATCGAGGTAGGGGGCACCCCGGCGGCCACTCACGCACGCCCCCGGAGGCGTCGAGGCGGCGGCCCCCGGCGGCCCTGAAAACAATAGGGACAGCCCGACTGCTCCCGCGGGGCTGTCGGGAGGCGGCTCCTGCGCTCAGCCTCGCCCTCTGGAGGATCGTCTCCCGCCGCTCGCAGCGCCGGCGCTTCCCTCGCAGCCCGTGCAGTCGCCCCCCGGGCCGGCGCTGCCGGGGCGGGGCGCGCAGGGGTTGGCGGGCGAGGCACAGCGGGCTCCGGGCGGGACGAGCCCTTCCCTGCCGGGACGTTGGGGGGCGCTCTCGTGCCGCGGGTGCCGCCACGCGGCGCCGNAGTTGGGCGCGCGCGGGCTTCCGTGCTGCGGCCATTATTGTGGGGAGGGAGGGGAGCGGAGCGGCTCCCCGGGGCACGCGCCCCAGCAGCCGCCCCGTCGGCACGTCTTGCTCTGGCGCAGCCCCCGCCGGGGCTGCTCCTCCTCTTTCCCCCTGGCCGGGCGGCAGCGCCGCTCCAAGCACGGCGCCTGGGCTGGGCTGGGCGGGGGGCAGGGCCCTCGGCGGCTTCCCCTGCCAAGTGACCGAGGAGGCCGCCGCCGTACAGCGAACGGGCGCGTCTGCTTCGAGATGTGGCCTGAACCTGCCTGCCCGTGCCGGGGGAAGGGCGAAGCGGGCCCTGCCGGCGCTTCCCTTCAGCCCCGCTCGGCGGGACGTGCTGGCCGCTGCCTTGCCCTGGGGGCAGGGCCGGACACGCCGCGCAGTGTCAGGACGGGCCTGGCGTTCGTGCTCCTCGGCGGTGCCACCACGGCCTTGTTGTGGGTGTCTTTGTGCTGTGTCCTTGAGCACAAGGGTGTGGAGACAGCACAACTTGCTTTCTGTCTTTTGGTGAAGTAATGTTTCTTCAAGTGAAGAACATGAAAAAGCAGCACTTTTGTCTTTTTTTTCTTTTTTTTTTTTCTTTAATGTTCCTGCCAAACAAATTAGAATCACAGAATGCATTAGGTTGGAAGGGACCTTAAAAGGTCATGCCATGGGTAGGGACACCTCCCACTGGATCAGGTTGCTCAGAGCCCCATCAAGCCTGGTGCTGAATGTCTCCAGTGGTGGGCCTCCACCATTCTGGGCAATCTGTTCCAGTGTTCTACCACCCTAATAGTAAGAACTTCTTCCTAATGTCTAATCTAAATCAACCCCTCTCTAGTTTAAAACCATTGTTCCTTGTTCTGTCACTATGTACCTTTGTAAACAGTCCTTGTCCAGCTTTCTTGTAGGCAGCTTTCACGTAGTGGAAGGCTGCTATAAAATCTCAGAGTCGCCTCTTCTCCAGGCTGAATAACCCCAACTGGCTGTCTTTGTAGGAGAAGTGCTCCAGCCCTCTGATCATTTTTTGTGGCCTTCCTCTGGACCCACTCCACTAGGTCCATGTCCTCCTTTTGTTGAGGGTTCCAGAACTGGACACAGTACTCCAGCTGGGGTCTCACCAGAGCAGAGTAGAGGGGCAGAATCAACTCTCAATCTGCTGGCTCTACTTATTTTGATGCAGCCCAGGATGCAATTGGCCGCCTGAGCTGCAAGTGCGCATTGCTGGCTCATGTCCAGATTTTTGTCCACCAGTACCCCCAAGTCCTTTTCCTCAGGGCTGATCTCTATCACATCATCTCCCAGCCTGTATTGATAAGGAGAATTGCCCCAACCCCAGTGCAGGACCTTGTGCTTGGCCTTGCTGAACTTCATGAGATTCACATGGGCCAACTTTCAAGCTTGTCCAGATCCCTCTGGATGATGTCCTGTCGCTCTGGCATATCAACTGCACCACTCAGCTTGGTATCATCTGCAGATTTGCTGAGGGTGCACTTGATCCCACTGTCATTGATGATGATGCTAATCAGCACTGGTTACTTGGGGATAAATGTTGGAGGGATCTAGGTGAATCCTGGTGGCCTGGAGGTCATAATGTTAACATTGCTTTTTACACTGAAGTGGAGAAAACCTTTCTTCATTTTCTATGATTTTTGGAGGAAAAAGCCTTTGTAGTGCTGTTTACGGGATAGTTCTACTGGTTTGTGTTCAAAATCCCAGGGAGGTTTTCTGCTGTTTCAAAATTAGGTTTCTCTCTAACTCCAGTGTGATGTTACGAGTGTGCCTGTCATAACATAAATGGAAGCACACGCCACCTTTCAGTTTGGTGTGGTTATACCCAGGCATTACAAAACTTGCAGGTCTGTGTTATACTGGAACAATCACAAGTATAATATGGTGAAACTTGGCCCAGGCTCTTGTGCACATTATACACGAAGTCTTAACTTTTCACAAATGTTTTCTGTTATTTTAGTTGAACTGATAAGCATAACTTGACATGAAGCTAAGTAATGTGAAGTAATATAGGGATGTTTTAACAATCATAGTTGCGCTTACCTAAGAAAAACTATTATTATGTTACATAAGTTTTTGAAATAATGGTAACAATATGAGCTATATAACTCATGTTACTTTTGTTGCTCTGAAAGTTCCAAGAATTTCAGGAGTGAATTTTTAAAAATTTGTTTAAGTATATCAATACATGCATACTCACAGCAAATCTATAGATTGCATTTAACTTGTTTTTGAATAATAGTAGTTAAAACTCAATACTTAGGTGTCAAACTTCCAGTGAAGATCTGGGAATCATGCCTAATTACTTTTCTGGGCCTGGAATTAGTGCCTTGTCTTTATTGTTAACTTGATGAAAACCAGTTCAGGATTTAATTTAGAAGGTTTACATTATTTCAGTTATCTACTCTTCTCTTGTTCTCTCATAATTCTTTTCCATCCTCTCCCCATCACTACCTGTTTCTAGCCAAGAAAAATATGATCCCTTCTACCAAGCTTTCTCTTCTTTGTCCTTGAATACTCTTTAGTTCTAGAAGGAGCCTTTCACTCTTGATTTTCTTCATTAATTTCAGATTTCTGTTCAGAGATGGATTGCTAACATTAGTATTTCTTCTTGGTAATAGATTGTAAGAACTTTTTGGCAGGGAACAATGTCAAATTTAAGCAAACTCAATGCTTGTGAATCTTGCAAAGAGTATCCTTTTTATCCTGCTCAGTGAGTTTTGGGGTTGTTTTGGTAGCAGTCATTTTATGAGTTTCTTATTTATGTTTTTTTGTGTAATGTTGGCACCAAAGAAGCACCGTATGACTGACTTAATAAGTAGCTGAAGTTCATGGATACTTAGCTGAAGTATACATGGATACAATTTGTATTACCAGTTTGCTTGGAAATTCTTTCACCATATACCTGATTTAAAACAAAATAAATTATAATAACTGAAAATTAGATGCATAAGAATATTGGTATTTTGAGAAAAAAGTGTTAAATTTATAGTTACCTACACAGAGGTTTGGGGTTTTCTTAAGTATGCTGGCACTTAGTGTCTCAAGATAGATTCTTTATTTCCATTTAGAAAGTTGCCAGTTATTACTAGACCTCTGTCTTTATCCTTGACCATCTTAACCTACTCCAGAGTTGGTCAAGGACACATTGATATTTTTGGAAAAATGATTCAACTTGTGTGTTATATTGCCAGGGCAGCCCTGACGCTGGCACCCAGGGATTGATTGGCAGCTCTTGGTGACTCTAGTGCCCTTTGCCCCCACACTGAGCACCAGCTTTCATCAAGGTGCACTCTTGACAGTTGGCTGATCATCATGGGTGGTGGTGTGCCAAGGAAGCAGGCCAATCCTTGATTAATTAAACTGATGCATTAAATAAGATTATTGCATTACCAATGAATACTAAACAAGATCCTACTTCAGCTGTTGAAATAACAAGTGACACACAGCACACCCTGGTGACCTGTTAATGTGCTGCCCACAGCTGGACCCTGGCGGGTGAGTGCAGGAGGCACCCATGTTGCTCAGGGTGGGGTAGGGCTTCCCCTGATCCAAATCGGGGCACTCCATGCGGCTCACTTTGTTCTGGGTCCAGCAGCAGGAGTAAGGCGCTAACGCTTCCTCTCTGGAGTCTCCAGCACCTTACACTACAGATAAGCCTATCACTGGCTTTCCTCTAAGGCTTTTGAAGGCTTTTCCCCAGAGTTTGCTTTACCCTTTACAGGGTTTATATCTGGGATCTCCCGAGTGTTACGTGACTCACAAAATCATTTTCAGTTATAACATGCTACCACTATCCCTTTTATCTGCTGTTCCTGTTTTCTTCTTCATGTTACTTTTCATTACTGGTCTCCCAGCTCAGTCATTTACCTCCTCCTGTGTTACTTTTGAATTACTAATCTCCAGGCAAATACAGGAGTTTCCACCAGTCACACCCATTTTCCTTTGTTACCCCCAGAATGGGTGAAGTTTACTATATGCACATTTGTGTGCAGCAAGGACATGGCACCAGGAGAGGCCACTGGGGGCTCTACATGGGTATTTGTCTTCCCTACACCATGCTAAATCAGAATCGCTTTCAATATAGGAGAAATATGTTTTCATTTCCATATAGAAGGAGAAAAGAATCTGAGGATGAAGCAGCAAGTATGCATAAATAATTTCTTCTTTTACTAGCATGGTATAAGGAGGAGCTGAATGTAGTGTTAGAGCTTTAAATCTCATTAGCATTTAAAGCTGCAGTTGCTCACTCTTTGGAGAAGAATTTTTTTTTTTCACTACTCATTAAGATGCATCACGGCCTGGGTTGCATTTATGCACTGGTAAACCTGGGTCAGACTATTTATTTGCTGTAGTGGTCTAGTATTTAGACTGGACCATTTATTTACCAAAGACCTTAAACATTATCACAGAAGACTTCAGAATGTAGTGCATTGCTTCTTAAGGAAGTTGGGCCTTCATCAGGTTATGCTCATGTTTAATAGAAGATGGAGGTTTCAGAAGGAGCAGTGGACCTTGCAGTGCTTTGTAGCATAAGCATCTAAGTGAAAATGCCATAACTGAAGAGCTGCCCTTGTCATGCTTTTGTTGGCTGTGATGTGAGAATTCATCCAGAACTGCACTGAATTTTTAATGTTTGGATCAAATCCAGAGTAATCTAGGACACAGGTGGAATTTGTGAAATATGTGAAAGTCCTGTTCAGTTTGCTGCTTAATGGCCACTGTTGTGATGCAACTTGCAGCTTATGGTACTGAAAATGGGTGAGCATCCTGTGTGAAATACCCAGTTGTTGTGCCCAATTCTTACACCCTTTCTGCTGCTGACCACTATCTGAGACTGTTTATTAGGCTTGCCAGGCATTGATAAAGTAGGGGTTTTGTTATTTTCTGGACTGTTTTCTCAATTAAAGATCTCCTGCTTGCTTTTTTCCTGCATGTGTCAAAATCATACAACTCTCTAAGACCAAGACCTTGATGCTGTCATGATGCTGACCTTGATGGGGAGGGAGCACATAGGTGGGACTGATTACTCTGAGTCACTTTGGTGGGCATAGAGCCTACATGTATATCCTGAGGTTGAAGGTTGCCACAAAATGCAATGGTGACTGCTGCTTTCTTTGTTAAAGAAGGAGGTGCTGTGTTTACATTTGTCTTAATGAAGTGATTCCTTGCCCCCAAAAGAGAAGGATTCAGCTTTCTGAACTGTTGGAAAGACATTAGCCTGTGTTTTCTACTTCCAGAAGAATGGTAAGCTTCTGTTTCCGAGGGTAAGCTTTTGTGGGCATAGGTTCTTCTCTTGTAGTTTTGCCTGTGCAAAGATAATTCAAGATTTGTTGGACAAATAAGAGAAATGACATGTGCTGGAAGCAACTCAAATGTGTAGCCTGTGGGTGAAGTCCTCTTTGTAGGACTAGAAGACCAATACACTAGGCTTATCAAAGTGCTTATATATTTTATAGAGCACAGTTACTGGCTAAAATTCACAAACTTCTGATCTGTTCACCTCGAGGTAGGTGCTAGAGCCAGTAAAGTAGATTTTCATGCTTCTTTCCTCTGGCCAGAAGGAGAGGAGGAACTTCCTGCACAGCCACTTGTACCCAGTATTAAAATGATACTATTTTTCTTCTCCCTGCTGATTTTTGAAATGATGGGAAAGCTGATATAAAATGCATTAAGCCAAAGATGAAGCTAAACCCAGCTCTTCTACATCCAGAATAGCTCTAACCACAATGTTATCTAAAGAGCTAACTCTTTAAGGAAACCAATTTAACTCTGTCCAATCTCAAAAGGTGCATCTGAACACACTGAAGAGAAAGATCTGCAAGTTACCTACTCCAGTATGTAACTTTTTGTGGGTTTAGTGGCATGAAACCCCTCTGCTTTTGTGAGACCCAGTCTGAAACACACCATTGCTTAGTCAACAGGTGCTGCAGGAAGGTACCCTTCTGTACACAGACACAGGGTGGTTAGATTTTCCAAGTTAGTCATGGTAAAAGTTACTGTATTTGGAACTTTGTAATTTTTGGTGAAGAAGTTAAACATGTCTTACTAATGTGAGTAAACTATTTTGATGTTCATGGTCTTTAACTGTGTTGTGCAGGTAAAACCAATGTTTGGCAGATGGTGCCAAACCGAATGCAAATGGATGACATCAGGAATTTGGCTACTGCTTGGAGCAGGTGTTTGGGATACAAGAAGTGCAGTTCACTTCTTTCACCTCACATGGTGGAGAAAATGGTAGAATAGATAAATGATGGGCTGGCATCCACTCTGAAGCAGCTGAAGGTGGGATAACCCAAGATCTTAATTCATGTGCTGAAATACCAGATGTCAATTAAGACAGCTTGTCTAGCCATTCAGGTGCCAGTTCTGTAGCATGTGTCGGCAGTACAGGCTTGTCAGCCTGTTTGTGAAATTCGGTGTTGCTTGACATCATAATTTGTTAGGTGGTGGAGAATTGCTATAGGCATTGTGAACTGGGAAAAAAAAAAAGGGGTCTTCTAATCATTGGAGCAAACCTCAATTACAAAGTGATGTTAAACCCAACTACATAACATTTTAAGTTGTCATCTTTTAAATGAAAACTCCAATATGAAACTTGCTGCTTTTACTAGAAACAAAACAAATCTGCAACAGAGTTTTCATACTAGGCCATCTGGGACAATGGGCTACTGCACTTTAGAATTTCTGCAGTAGTGTGCAGTTGTTTTCCAAAGCATTTTGCCCCATGTCTTTTTCTCAACTAAATTCCTTTCTTCTGCCCTTCTGGTTTCTCGCTCTTGTCTTGGGTGAAGCACAGCTTATGACCCTCAGTCCTGGAAATTAGTTAGGTTTCTTTATCTGGGAAATATTTCCATAAACTAATTTTTTGAAGACTTTCTTGCCTAGACTAGAGCAATAGTCCGTAAGAACTGATGCAGGAACTCTTTTTTGTTTTATACAATGGACGTTATCACTATGCAACATCAATGTGTTGATTGGAAATTAAAGGCCAAATTTACCAATTCACTGTCTGAGAAATTAAAAACTGTCATAAAAAGTAATTGTGTCTATTTCTGAGCTGCTTTGAGTTCGCCTTTAAAAAGTCAAATATTTTCTCATGGTACCACCTCTTTAGGTTCCCTTTACTCCCGTGTTGTGCACCTTTTAATCATTAAAAGAACCCCAGATGTATACCCTTATTATTCTGTGTCTTTATATTAGCATCTCCACGATATTTGTCTATGTTATGCTGTATTCATCCTCAAAGACATAGCTAATGGTTTATTAAAATGCAAACACATAGGTTATAGAAATGCAGGGTTGAGCTTAGTGAAAGAAGATGGAGTCAGTTATGTGGTGGCACTGTAAGAGGAAAAGGAGAAAAGCCAGCAATAACCTTAAGTGTCTTTAAAAATATGTTTAATTTGCTCTAGGGCATCTAATACGTCAAAGGTTTCATCAGACTCACACAGGTACAACTTATGTCACTTCTGAAAACCTGTTTGAAGAAATCATTGGCTTGGGACAGCATAGCCTGGGGCAGGAAAGTACAAAGAAGAAAGTGACTGGACAGAAAGGAAAAACGAAGCTCCATAAAAAGATGTATTTAAGAAGTGTAAATATCATAGGTTTGGGGGAAAAGGGTTCATCCTGGACAAGGTATATCCTTTAAAGCCTATTAACACTACCTTTGTATTAGCATTCTGTACCTTTTCTTTGGGAAGACTGCTGAGGTCCTAATAGCCCGTCTTAAGTGAATGCTTCCATGTCTTGGGGATCAGGAGGATCCAGATTTCTCTGAATTTTAAGCAATGTCCCTGAAGAGCTTTCATTTTCCCAGCAGCCTAGCTATGTGCATGGTTTTGCCTTGCCTGGTGACTTGAGAGATTGAAGAGACTTCCCTTGATCATTTCAGATGGTGAGCAGTACGCCTCTTGGAAGCGGAAAGGTTGCTACCTGCAGTGTTTATTTCACCTGTTTTCCAGGACGAAGGTGCCACAAGTTAAAACTCTGTAAATATTTAAGCAACATTACAGTAGGGTATGAGGGAAAATTCCCTTTGAAATATTTTGTTTTCAATATAGAAGGCACACATTAAGTCTATTTTGAGAATAAGAAAGTCCTTTGTATTCTAAATACTTTTTTCTTGGAAGGAATTTTTTTTAAGGAACCAATTTGGCTTCCTCCCCCAGCCTCTGTAGGCAAAGCCACCAGTGGCTAAGAGACCTTCTTTTACACAGAACTTTTTTTGAGAATGGAAGAGCCCCATCAGTGCCACAAGAGCAAAATATGATATTTGGTCTCTGAAATACTTCCACAAAATAATTCTTTGCAGATCTAGGCTGTACATCAGAGATAATTTTATCTAAACCAATTTAATGTTAGGGAGGGGATTAAATACCATTGATATTTTTTATTTGGAGGTTAGTAATTTATCACTCGAAGTTGTACAATACAGTAATTATCAGAACAGTTGGATATATTGAAGGTTTCTGAAGTGAAAGCCATAAGTTATCAGATAAATTTGGAATTGTGTAATTTTCTCATAAGCCTTCTCTTGGAAACCTTTCCACTTCCAGTATAGGATGAGGTCTGGCAGTGAGGTTAACCCTGACCCCTGAGTGTTCTATATGAACTTGTTTCATTTCTGCCACATTCTTTCAGTTTAAATTTAGATTTGCTGGCAGCTATTATGCCTATTGCAATAAACTTCTTGGGCAAAACATTGAAACAAATATGCCTTTTATCGCAGATGTTTTTGCTGAATAAGATTAGTGAAGAACACTTGAAAGCTGAAAAACAAGGTGCAGAAGCCTTTGGTCCAAAAGGCACAAATAACTGAATGTCTGGAATGTATTTACTTCTCAATCTAATGAAAGAACAAGTAATTGTTTAGGTGATGGACCATGATCTTGCTCCCTTGTTTTCCCTCTGTAATTTGTTATTGGTAGCAATGAAATTTCAGCTATGTCAGTGAACACAGAATCTGGATATGAATGTGCACATGTAACAAAAATATGAAGCTTGCTGTTCTAAAACAAACGGTGGTTGCTGTAGGAAGCAGCAACCTACAACTAGATTTTAGGTTTGACTGGTTACTGAATGCATCTTAGTAAATATTACAGTTGAGTTAGTTCATAGACAATAACTATCTGAAGCATAATAGCTGTATTTGTAACTGCTTCAAGTTTAAGGAAGTGCATAGCACGTAATTTATGTTTAACACTGAGAATGATATTTTTATTTTATGATATTTTAATTCTTTATTGTCTATCCTGGGTATATGGGACTTGAAAAATCCATATGGCAAAGGAGTTCACTTAGGGCCAATATGTCATTCTAATGTATGATATGATCTTCATAGACAAGGTTGCTCCCCCTTGAAAGATTTATTTGATGAAATATTCTCTGATCTCATTTTATGGTCTCACCACTGCTGCTCATCTGTCTAGGACAGGATGAGAGGAAACAGCCTTAAGTTGCACCATGGGAGCAAAAAAAAAAATTCTTCCTCAAAAGAGTTGAAAAGCTGGAACAGGCTACCAAGGGAAGTAGTTGAGTCACTATCCCTCGCAGTATTTAAAAGACATTTAAGTTTGGTGCTTAGGGACGTGGCTTAGTGGTGAACTTGTCCAGTTGTAATGATCTTAAGGGTCTATTCCAAAATGATTCTATGACTCTCTATTCTGAGGTAACATACAAGAAATGTTCCTGTAATGCACTTCTATCTCAAAGCTTTTCAGGTTCTTCGAAAAATGCCAGCCTTCCTATGCATTGCTGAATGACTGCAGCTCCAACAAAGAAAGGAGACCTTGAGAGTATTTGGAAAGGAATGTTCTCCCTGTCTCTCACCTTTTTAGGGAAGAAACAATGAATAAAGCAGACCACGATTCTTAGATAATTTAGGGTGAGATTTTTTTTTTTTTTTTCTCCTGAAGGGCAAGACACAAAAGCTTCCAAAGATACTCTGACCCTTCTGCCTCTGCAGTTGCTATGGGCAGGATAAACTGATACTCAGCACTTCTGAGCACTTTGATAGCGTCCAACCTAGTTACTAGGGCTGAATGCTGGGGAGCTGTGTTCCTTGTGAATGGATTAGGCAGAATTTATTCACTGATTAGAAGTCCTACTGTGCAGGCTGTATATTTTTGAATGTAAGTAGCATCATGTTTTTACTGTTCAGCAGGAATTTCAGGCAACCTTTGAAATATGTAGCCAATCAGCATTTGTTCCAAATGGTGCTTTTGTGCCAAATTTCCAATTAGTGAATGGCATTTGTTAACTAGGCCCATTTGGCTTTATCTTGAAGGATAATGAAAACCCATCTTTTTCCTCATCCCCTTCATAGACACAATATAGAGTCTTACTGAACTAAAAAAGACAGAACTGAATGGAGAGAGCTAGGAGAGTTACAGTTTGGGGAAATTCCTTAGGACTTGTGTTTTAAAGGAATGGCTGTGGTGTGAGTTCTGTTACAGTAAAACAAGAAATATATAAAAAAGAGCAGGTTTGACTCATACAGATGTGTTGCGGAGTATAAGTGAATGCTGGAAGTATTCTAATAACTTCTAATGTAACCTTCAATTTTTGTCACCTGGCAAGTAAAGTTTTTGCATAGCTCAGCAAAATCAAATGCATTTTACTCTTCCCCATGTAATTGTTGCTTCAAAAATTTTATCACCTATTAAGTAAGAAAGCATATTCTTACAGCCCCCTTTTCTTAAATTATGGTTTAACTGTGTTGTCAAAATCGTATTAGATTTTGACAGACTTTCTATATTCATTGTTGCTGGAGTTTAGGTTGGTTTGTGTGTTTTGCCCTTATTGAGTTTTTTTGAGCATTAGTATTAGAAAGATCAGTATGTGAGGAAGCATAACTACAGGAAAATGTAGACTCTACTTTGTTTACAAATGAGTTTTGTAGGTGTATCAATATGCACATTTCCTGTGTAAAATCATTTTACTCAGAATGGATACAATGTGAGGAGTGGTGTTTGATACTTTTTGTGGAATATCCCATTTTCTACATTAAAATGGTTGGTAAGACAATGGGAAGCAATCAGAGTATCTCTTTAAATAATTTTAATAGCTACAGAGTTGAAATACAGCTTAGTATTTTTAACACCATTTCAGGAAAAATACAGGTTGTAAAAATTTGAGAAATTCCACATAAAGATTTGGAAAGCTTAAGATTGGATATTGCATTTTCTGTGCCTCAAAATAACCCCTACAAAGATAATACTTTTTTCCGTTTGGAGGGAACATGCAACTGTGGGTGATATGGGACCAGGTGTCTGACAGTCTGGGGCCTTATTCTTAGTTATTGTGGTGAAGAGGAGCAATTCCATTAATAATATGTGTCAGTGTCATAGTGGAGTGAGCCTCCAGGATTCTATCCATAAAGCTTTTTTCTATGATAGTGAGCAAATTGCAATTAGCTCTCTGTCCCACTCACGAAACTCTCATAAGGAAAGAAATCTCCATTAAGATTTATCAGGTAAGAATAATAACAATATTCCTTTAACCCCCCTAGGCATTGTAGAGTGTTGGTATGATGCTCTTGGGATTTTGGCAGCAGTATTACTGTTTGTATGCTCAGTCATTTAGAATTGTTTGCTATTAAATTATCCTCTGTGCAAAGATATGTATTGGTCGTGAAAATAAGAAAGATGGAAGAACTGATGTAGCTTCAGGACAGACTAATCTGGGGAGCAGTAGCTGCCCATGATGACAGGGAGGTCAGTGTGACTGTATTTTTCTTGTGGATCATTAGAAGTGATTTGAATAAGGAAAACAAGGCATAATGCAGCAGCATGTACAGAGACTGCCACAGAAAGATGCTTAAGGGGAGTCACTGGAAAGGACTTTGAGGAAACTAAGGAAGAAAAGTATTTTTGACAGTTACACTACAATGGATTAATGTTTTCATTATACAGTGAAGCAGTTCAAATAAAGGGGGAAGTTGCATCCATGAAAACAAAGTGTTTGAGACAAATAAAGTATTTCCAATGGATGGGCAGAAGAAAGCTGCAAGACTTGACCAAGTCTGGAATTGTAGGAAGTACAGTGCACATGATGACCTTCAGTGTTCTGATTCTTATTGACAACAAGCAACCAGTGGAGATATGCTAAAATAGAAGTGGCTTAAGTAGGAGACATTAAAGTTATTTTGGTTTTGGTCTTGGTTGTGCTTAGCTTGAGCTGGCAGTGGTTCACCCAAATGAAGTGTTAGAAAGCCATTGAGATATACAGAAGTGGAGTTTGATCATTTGAGTATGAAGAACAGCTATGAATGTGTCATCAGGTTTGGAGTGGTAATTGAAGCTTGCTAACTGGAGAAAAGTTACTCAAGGACAGGGAAAGAACTGGTCAGCTTTTTTCCTGGAGAGCTAGAGGAAAAGGTGTAGCTATGTCACATATGTTTGTATGTCTAGTCTAGCTATATCATGTGTTTGATTTCTTTTAGACCCCACCAGAAAAAGGATCTAAGTGGTCGGACTCTATGTCATGTCTTATGAAGAAACTGGAACAGTTGAACTTAGATATTGAAGAAGCTCTGATTGCTGGCTCCTCTCCGTCCAGTACTCCTTCTACCAAAAGGCACAAGCAACTGGTAAGAATGTGTGTGTCATGTGGTATGTTTTCTAACATTTAGGTATCAGATGCTCATCAAGCCATGGTTTTAAGACCTGGTTGTGTTTCTGAATAAGCCTGAGGAGCTCAGATTTAAGAATGAAGTTACGGTTTTCACTCAATAATAATGAAATCTCTGATTTCATTAGACAACTAAAGTCCAAATAACCAGAAATGCCATAGGATGAAAATTGTAAGTTTTCTGTCAGTATGGCTTAAAATCATTACACACCTTTTTTAGACAGGAATTTGAATCCAGATGATTGCATTTGATAGTTATTCAGGATAGAATATTGTTAAATTTCCAGTGCTAGCCTATTTACATTTATTATGTTTATTTAAAGACATAACAACAAGAGAGACAATATGTATCTTCATTAAAAGTTGAATTAATATATTTGTTTCTTCATTTTATCTGAATATTTGATTTAGAGCTGTTTTCCTGTATTTTGTGATGGCAGTTGATGATGCAGTTTTCCAGGCTTTTATTTTGAGGGCAAATGGGATTGAGGAGCAATGATATTATTTTAGTAATTTTTGAATATGCAAGTTTTTTTGTAGAAGCAGGTAACTAAAGAGAGAATAGCATGAAAAATAGGAGTATTTGTTCTCTGCTTTTAGGCTATGATTAAAGTCAGTTCTTAAGATAGAGTTGCTTGGATTTGAGCTCTGAATGTTAGTGCTGGCTTGAAATTCCTAGAAGGTGAGCTTGTTTGAATGCTTTTGCTGTCACTACAGTTTCAATGCTGCTTCATTTTGTAAAAGTAAATTAAGTAAATGTCTGTGTAGATCACAGTGTAAATGTTCATGTTTTTCAAGGTGGGATGTTCAGAATTGTGCATCTTGGTATTGCACTTTGCAGTGAATGTTTTCATATTCCACAGAGAGAGTGTCAATAACAGAGTGGCCATGACTGTCTCTCATTCCTCTCTTATTGTACATGTCGGTAAGTTAGAACCAGCTCTGTCCAACTGAATTAATTTCATCATTAACTTGTCTGTTAATGGACAGTGTTCTGTCTTCTTGCAGGAGACTGCTCAATGTCTTCTGTCAAAATATGGTGGCAGCGTAGTCTGCTTTTCTGCCTGGAAGTGAAATCTGAGCCGTTGGAGTTTAAGTGCTTCCTGCTGTGAGACAGTGATCCAAACACCTGTGATTTTATGGCTGTGCCTATTCTATTAAGGCAAAAAGCATGGCTTGGTTAGGCATCATTCATTTTCCATGATGACTTGAACATCATAGAACACTGGACTTCAAATCCATTACTGGAGCATTTAGTGAAGGGCATGTACCATGTAGACAGCAAAAAACAAATACAAATAGACAATATTTTTGAATGCCCTTTGATACATAAGAACATTATAGAATCATAGAAACAGAATGTTTTAGGCTGGAAGGGACCTCTGGAGGTCATCTGGTCCAACCTCCCTACACAAGCAGGGANAAGTGGTTGCTTAGAGAAAGCCAACACCAGCATCCCAGATGCTTGCACTTCTCTTATTGAAGCCTAGTGGCAAGACTTCTGAGTACAGAGGGATGTACCCCCTACCAAGCACCTGTACTAGTGATACAGAGCTGGTCATGCTTACTATGCTGATAAAATCTACTCTCCGGCCAGTTTCACTGATCTTTGCACACTTTTTTTCCCATACCCTTACCCTTGGACTTCGGTAAGTCCAAAAAGATTTCAAGGATGTTTCTAACATTAGTGCTAAAATTACTGTTTTCCTTAACATGATACTTGAGCAATTACACTCCTCGTTACCAGGTCACATCTTCTTCCCGCTCTGAAGCACGAGACCTTGCTGTATTTTAAATGTCTGTGGACAGGCAAACGTGAATCAGCCACATTTTTATTGTGGCCTTATTTGGCAGACTGGAAATGTCCTTAAAACCTCCAAGAGCCAATTTCACTACAAGAGCTGGAGAAATCATTTAACACAAAGGTCTTCCTGATGAGACCAGCAAGATCAGTGCAAGAAAAGAATCAGGGACAATCTGTTGTGGACCCAATGATGGGACACAGTTTTCTGTCTCCTGCAAAGGTATTTGTAGGACAAGGGAATCATCTGCCCTAATTTAAACATTTAAGAATAATTTGCCTCAAAATGGGTTGACCTTAGTCTTCCCATATAGCAAAGAAGAGAAATGCATCCTCTTAAATCTCTTCTTGAATTTACTGTGAAGAAACAGATTTTGCAAATCTGAAAATGACAGTTGCAGTGGATAAAATGAACAAACTCTTGTTTTCATACAAGTTGTTTGAGTGATTTGTCTTCTATTAGTTCATCCCATTTGGTCCATACTTCTTCTTATAGCTTGTAATTTGTTCCACACATATCAAATGTTTTATTCTTGTCACTCACAATGAAACTTGAATAGGAAGAAGACCTATCTCAAACATATGTTTACTAGTAAATGTCTAAGTTTTGGCTTCTGTAAAATGATGAACCACTTATGGGTTCTTCATATGTTTTTATCCTCTTTTGATTATATAAACTGGGAACTGATGCAAGAAATCATGATTGAAAATTATTTTGGGTGAAGTGCTCACAGATGCAAGGACAACTTGTAGACTCATCTCTGGAGTAGGTGACTGCTAAATGAGTGGCAACAGGTTTGCTGGAGCTGCTGCTCTGAAAATTGGTCTCTTGAGCATGCAGGCAGTTTTTAACAGATGACAGAGTATTTCTTATGGCAAATGCTGTGTCTGAGAAATATATTTTGTAATTTAATCACTAGGTTGAGCCAGTTGGTTTTCTACTGCAGGATTTTTCATCTCTTTGTGGAAATAACTCTTTGATATTTTATTATTATTTAAATTTTCCTATTTGAAGATATCTGTTATTAATAATTCTCAATTGAACAAAAATCTTGCAGGAAGAAGTCTAAATATCTTTTAATGAAAATAAACTGGGTGAATAAATGTTATGGGACTTACTGGGTGAGGGTAGGGTGTCTCACAATATTCTGGTGAACCAATTTAAGGTGTTTTCTAAAACATAATAACTTTCAGATGAATGGTAAGAGATGGTCTGCCTTCACATCTGTACACTGCAAGTTTATTGGTCATTTTTTTATTGGGAAATAGTATTGGGCAGTAGCAGTGGCTGGATGACTCAATATCCGATCCAGAAAAGATATTGAAAATAATTATCTGTCATCAAATTATTTTTTGAAACATTCTCTCACCCATGCTATAAGTACATGATTTCATTACAAAAAGCTGGGATATCTGAATGTAGTAACAACAAAACTACTAGTGGAAAACTGCAATTAATAGTACTCCTCTACAACCAGTACCTTTCCTGTAAAAAAAAGTCTGTCTTAGCAGGTACTTTGTAAATGAAACAACTGAGATAAAACACTCTTGCTGTAAACAGCGTGTTTCCCTGTTGTTTAATGTTTCTGCTGCATTGCCATTTGATGTCTAGTACTCAGTTTCAGTACAGAAAAAAACAGCAGATCTGAAGAATGGGAGTCACGTTTTTCAGTTTTAGTCCTTTATCATTCATGAATAGTGACAGAGAAATCCTGTTTGATTATAATTACCCTGTCTTATATTACAGATACGACTTTCATTGAACAAAACTTTGTCTTTAACTTACACATTCTCTTAATTCTTTTGCAGTAGTATATTATTTTCAAACTTTTTTTGGCTATATACTGGTTCTTTGGTCAGCTTTTCAAAGCCTTCTCATTTGACATCCTTAAGAATACACTAACTGGGAACTAGGCAGTTGCTGTTAAAGACCAGCAACAAATTTTTCCTCGTGTGAAGGGGAGCAGTCAGAAAATGGGCTGGTTTTGGTTGTACCCAACAGCCTGGGAGCGCTCTGCAGTGCAGCCATGATCCTGGTTCCCTGATAGTTCCCAGTATGGATTCTACTGGACTGCAGCATGGCTCACTTCTTGCTCACACAGCTCGTTGTTCTTTCAGGGCAAACCAGGATACATGGGGGAATGCTGTGCAGTTGGTCTCTTCCTGGCATTGCATTCAGTGTGACCCTGGGTGCATGTGGGCCCAGAGTTAGGGCATGAATCTTTTAAAAAAAGATGTGAGAGTGAGATCTCCCCAGGTTTGGGGGACAAGGAAAAGTGGATTTGGAAAGTTCAGTTTCTGTGATCTGAAAATGAGCGTTTGCTGGATCTCTGCTTAGGTTTGACAAAAGAACATGAAAAAAGTGAGAAGATCATTTTAAATAATTTGAATAAAACCATTTCACTTTCTAAGGTAGGGGTAATTCAGTTCCTTGATAATTAGTAATACTATTTATTAGTTCTCCAGTTGTATACACTAGCTGTTAAGGAAAACACATAATACCTGGATGTCTAGCTTAGCAAAATGTAAAAATGATGCAACAGGTGGCTTTAAGAAAAAAGATTGAAGCCAAATATTTACCTTACATCAGAGGGAAGAAAGCTTTAAAAAAGATAAAATTCCAATGTTTTTATCTTGCAGTTCACATTAAAAATATTTATGACTTGCCTTTATTTACAGGGTTTTTAAAATTCTCTTACAGTGTCCTGTTCAAATGGAGACAGGCTTTTATGGAGAACATCAAGGAAAGGGATCTTGGAAAAACAGAAGAGCAGAATACCAGGATCTAGACTGTTTACCTTACCCAGTGTCAACTGGAGCACGACCTAAAACCGATGTAAGTAGGTACAGCATATTTACAACATTCTCTGACTCTCAGATTCAGTAAACTCAAAATTTACTATTTATTGTTAAGATTGTCCTTGTGTTTCTTCAAATAATTTGTTCTGCAGATATTGCAGTACATGGAGGAGTTTGGTTTGAAAAACAGGTAGATAAAAGTTACATCAGTCTTGAGTTAATGAGACTCCAGGGCTGTAGGTTTCATCTAAGCTGATTTTAGACAACACTAATGAAGACTTTGCATCTGAACTAGTCACTTGGATTGCCTTCATAGTTAATGGAAAGAAATGGGCACTTCTTAAGAATAATTCCTCTCATATGGAAGTTGCATATGTTGGATTCCAGGTATCGGAGCCCCTACTACATCTTTTTTTCATTGCTTATTTTAGAATTAGTCTCTTAGGATTTTTAATTTGGCTATTGATTATGCCCAGTTCAGGGTGGATTTCAGCAAAAGCGTTCAACTCTGGAGGTTTAGTTAAGTCCTACTTCTAAACCAATAAGAGCAATATTTATTTGTTTTGGGTTTTATCTTTCATAAGGCGATGCTGTAGTCTGCAATCAAAGTCTGTTAAAATCTATCAGAGAGTTTTCTCAAAGGGCTTTGATTCACTTTCTCAACAGCTAAATGTCAGCTATTTTAGGATCAGTGTCTTGAGTCTGAAATGCAGATGAGTTTTGCCTCTCAGTTTTAAACTACTCGCATGCCATCAGTGTCCATGATCATCACAACATAAAAATGGCCGCACTGGATGGAATCAAAGGTACTTATAGTCCAATATCATTTCTTTGGCAGTGGGCAATGTTGAATGTTCAGGAAAGAAGTGTAAGAACAGAGTAAGCAGATAGTAAGCCATCTCAGCTTCCTTTGAGATAATTATTGTGCAGACACATTGAAGCCAGACACTATATTGCAGATGTGTAATTAATAGCCCTCAAGGGACTTTTTTGCCACTAGTTGTGTCTTTTGTATTCATTTGTTCTTTTGATATTCAAAGCATCTTGTAGCAATGAGTTCCAATGTTTAATTGTGGAATATGTTAAAAAAAAAATTATTTCTTGTTACACATTTGCTACTGGATTTTTAATTTGTCCTTAATTCTTGTACTGTGAAAAACTAAATCTTAGTAATCTTGTAGGAACCAGTGAATACCTGAGACTGGTTTGTTTTGGGATGGGGGTTTATTTTCAGTATATCTGACTGTATTTATTAGCATTGAATTTTATCTGCCTGGTTTTATTATATTCATTCAGCATCATAAGGTCTTTTTGCAGCAATTGGCAGTCAGTTTTTGTTTTTATTAACCTCTGTAATTTATTATCATCGGAAAACTCTGTCCCTTTTTATTTCTCCATTTTCCAGATCATTTATGAGTATATTGAACATATATCTGTGAGACTGTTAGGTAATATCCATCCATTGTAAAAGAAAACAACCATTTGTTCCTAACCTTTTTTTCACTTGTAGTTAGCAATGAAAAGACATTTTTATTTTTTGGCATCCTTTTTTGTTGTTACTCCTTGACAACATAGTTTGAGTCTGGTAGATAACTTCAGCAGAAGCTTTTTGAAATGGAAGTACATTGTATCAGCCCAGTCACCCATATCTGCATGATCATTCAAAATTGGCCTCCCAAAGCCATACTTACACTTCCCTCTTAGCCTGTGTTACTATCCATGTGTTTATTCTGTTCTTAGGCATAATACTTCCTGGTAATTTTTTGCCATGCATATCAGTCCTACTAGCATCTCTTCCACAAATAGCTTCAGAGGCATTTTCAGATATTGACAGCATGTGTGCCACCCTCCATTCCTCTGATCCCAAAGCCAAGAGGTTTTACCATTAATTACGCATTAAGTCAATACCTCAGCAGTTCTCTTTCTCCTGATGAGGTGCTTATTTCAAGTTATCTAGGCAATTTTGATTCAAACAAAATCTATCGTATTAAAGGTATCTTAAAAACTGTCATACTGTTCAGCTACCAAAGAACTATATGCATGCCACCATAAAAATTCTGTGTTTCATTAAATGACCCTACTCCTGTTCACTGAAACAGAAATTTGAAAGTGGCTCCACTTGTTTCCTGATTGCAAACATTATTTTCATCCCACTAGCTATTTCCTTTTCCTAGAGAATAAGTTTGCTGTTTTCCATTTCTGCAAAAGCACAAATATTTGCTCTGATTCGTTGCTTGTTCTAGTTGGACTGGCTAGCAGAACTAAGTGAAATATTTGCCAACTTTATTTGGTTTCTACCTTGGCCAGATGTTCAAGCATGTACGAGTATCGTTACTTAACTGCCTTCCCACCAATACTATGTAAATATTTTTGAAGTGATGTTGCAGTAATACTGTTGTTTGGTTAGAAGTGTGTGGGAGAGAAGGCAGAGAAAGGAAGTTTGGGGTTTTTTTCTTTTCTGAAGTGTACATTTCTTTTGCTGAAATTCAGGAAATAGTAGTACAATAAATAGTTTCACAAATCTTCATCAATGGAGTCCATGTATTGTATCAAATATTTTTGTAATACTGCAGTAGCAGCAGCGTAATGCAGAAAGTACTACAGTTGCTTGGGGTACCATCTAGTCTAAAAACCTACCGGAGGCACAGAATTTCTTTAGAAATTAATGGACTGTTTTTTAATTGGCCAGTGCTTTAAATTAGGGGTAAATGTTGAAACTGGGTGTTGCAAATTTCATTCAGGAGAGCAGGTCAGCTTATTTCCTTCCAACTGCTGGTTTTGGTCTATGTGCCATATTTTAGGAAAATACAAATAATGCCATGAGTAGCTCGAAGCATCCAGTCTGCATGTCTGCCATGTGTCTTCAATACCTGAATTTTCACCACTTATAAGTTATAGACTTTTCCATGGTTTTTGAAAAGGGCGTGTCAAAGTTACTTTTATTACAGTAGAGGGGATGGATCCAAATGACAAAAGGCCTAATTCCTTCTGTGCCACACCCAGGTTGCATCCATTTCACTCCCATGATCCAAATGGTATCATACATAACATTGGGAGTAACACAGAGATAAATTATATTCATTGTATTTTGATGAGCTAGTTTTATTTCTCTTCCAATTTTTTATGAGTCAGGAGGTCAAACTAAGCTTATCTATCTCCACTCCCCAGGAGCTTATATACCCAGGCATTTAAAGACCCAAATACTGAGATTAGCAAATATAACAGAGAAGACCAATGTTAGAAATAGCAGGGATGCTGTAAGTCAGTAGTAATATGCAGACAATTATGCAGGACACAGTTGTTCAATTCTTAATACAAGGCAGTGATGTTAGCTGCAGGCTTTCATGGATACCAACTAGGCTGACAGCTTAAAAAGTGCAGTGAAGGTTTCTTTGGCAAACTTGTGTCACAGCAGGTATTCTGTTTATATGCCTTGAAAAGATGATTCACACTTG
Source organism: Brachypteracias leptosomus (assembly GCA_013401335.1). NCBI lineage: Eukaryota > Metazoa > Chordata > Aves > Coraciiformes > Brachypteraciidae > Brachypteracias > Brachypteracias leptosomus. The sequence goes on from VYZX01006272.1 coordinate 34,826, forward strand.
TTACAATATTTTGATAGAATAATAGTGGAAATCGTGGGTTTAGAGCAATGATGTGTCATGTCTCCTTCCTTCCCCCAAAATGTTGCTTCACTGAAATATTTACTTGTGAGATACTAAAGGAAATACATCCTTAAGGTGGTAGGTAAGTCATGTGCCTGAGAGATAAACAGCAAAGTTTCACTTGACAAATGTTGGGGTTTTTAAGTCGATGTCTACATTACAGCAATTTCATTAATACAGAGTCAAAAGCCCTTCTACAGCAAAATCCCTCTCACCCTGAAGTAGTCATGTGAATGTGGATCACCTGATTGAAGTGCTTTGTGCTCTCAAAGTGCTGATGTTGATTGAGTATTTGAAAAGGCAGGAGTGACTGGCTGAGGCATAGGTGCTTAGAGCTGAGCGAGCGAAATACCTCCCATGACATGTAAGTTATGATCTGGCATTTGATGGACAGGGCCTTCTTCTCCATGCACTGAGCAGAGGAAACTGAGACCCAGATGGTCTAATTTACAAGTCTAATACCTGGTGGTGTGAAAACCCTCTAGCTCTTGCAGTTAACACAATATCCTCTCCAGTATGCTCTGAATTAGTATGGAAACATAACTTTCTATATTAGTAACAAGGTGGGCTTTTTCCCTCATCTATGGTAAGTCTGCTTTTATGTTTTCTTTTTCAGTACAGTTGATGGGCCCAGTTTTGATTTCTCATGCTTTAGTTCCACAGATAGCTTGAGTTCATTAAACCAAGGGGGATAAAATTATTCATTTTATAGTTCTTTACCTCACTTCTCAGTCTGGTTCAGTGCTCAGCCACATGAATATGTAGGCTGGTGTAAGTGAGGGTCAGAGTGAGACAGGGTGAATTGCTTCTTTCAGCATCAGTCCCAGTTTCTGATAGCTTAAACTTTTTGTAGAACTATAGTTTATCTGTACTAAGCCACTTGGTTCAGAAAATAGGAAGCAAAACAGTGCCTTGTAACCCACATGACTGAAAAGTGATTGTGATTCTTAAAAGAAGATATTATTCTTTTTTCTTTTTTTCTGAGAAATGCTATTTGATGCTATGAACAGTGTCTCAGAGTTTAGGTCAGAGGTTCTAGAGATATCTGATATCTTCTGACATGGTTTAAAAATGTAGAATTAACAATACTGTAATCTATGACTATAGTAGTCATTATCTCTCTGTAGGTAGTGTGATGCCTGACTGACCCTCTGACATTGTTTGAGGCCAGAGTAATTCAAAAGTAAAAACAGCTGAAGGAAAATCAGAATCACTGTGTTTCTCATGGACTACTTGTTCAATATTGCTGCCCCTGGACCAGTGGGGATGAGATATTATTCCACTAGGGAGCATGTGTGACAAGACTTTTATCAAATAGCTGCCAACATCCAGTGCAGAAGGAAGTTATAATGCGATAACTCATAACAGTTTGTATTTCTACTAAGCACTCTTCCAGAATTTGAGGATCTTAAAGTATTTACAAGCCTTAGGCTGATCCTTCATTTCTGTGTGAAATATGCAAGCAGAGTCTTTGTTTTACATTCAAGATTAGAAGATAAGTTTATATAACCTGACTTTGAAACAAGTTTCACACACTATCACTGCTGGATGTGGTCATGAATTTATCAGTTCATGGTACAATTTTACAGCAGTAGCTACATCCATTATCTAATAGGATGTGTTTCCCTAGGTGAAGATTAGGCAGATCATGCTTTACTCTGACCTTGTCCCCCATTTGCAAAGTTGATAGTAAAGCCCTGAGAAGACTTGTGTAACCTGTGGGAAAAGATTTCTTACCTCTGTGCTGCTAGCTCTCTTCTTCCTTAGGCCAACACCAAACTCGACAATGTCCCCTCAGCACACCTTCATCTTTTACTCTTCATCTGTTTGCTCTTTTCTGTCTTGAATCAGCCAAGGGGGAACACACCACTGAGAGAGAGCTCAGCAAGCTGCCCCTAGCAGGAACTCACTTCGAACTGATCAGCCCCTTGTTGCGTCCCACGAATTGGTTGGTTCCTGGTTGATGTGCACTTGCAGCCCAGAAGGCCATTCACATCCTGGGCTGCATCAAAAGAACTGTGGCCAGCAGATCAAGAGAGGTGATTCTGCCCCTCTACTCTGCCCTGGTGAGACCTCACCTGGAGTACTGCGTCCAGTTNGCCAAAGAGTGACTATCTCATGGGTTCAGTTCTGATGGTGGCAGAAGGAGACCCTGAATCAGAAAAGGTAGGTGAATAGTATACAGTTATTGTGTGTATCAGAACTGGCTAATAACAAATTGTTACATTACACATTCTTAGTGATTTTTATATCTAAAAATACCATAAAGAAAGAGATCATAGGGCCAGTTGGTAGGTCACCGTCTTTTGACCTATGGGTCCCTTTTATCAACACTTAGAAATTTTAAACTGGAACTTGGTGTTTCAGTGTTTATGTATAATAGTAAGAAATGCTATTATATTATTATGGTGGGCATTTTGGGGAGGGAGGACAGAATTTTTACTTGTTAATTTTATCACAACTTCTCCTTGGAATTTTGCTTTTGTGATTATCAGAAAGAGGTTGTTTTGTTTGCAGTTTACTTTCTTTTGTGTTTTAGCAGCCCTCTCTTCACTAGTGCAAGAACAGATGAAAGAAACAGAAGTTGCCACAAATACACACAGCTCCAGAAGTTTTTTACAAAAGTACAGTTACAAATCATCATATTTATTCTGATCTACCACATACCTTTTAAATTTTGCTCAAAGTCTTTTAGTGAGGAGACTCCAACATCTTGCACCTTAAGTACTCTGCATGCAGATGGTTGGATAGCAAAGGGGTTGTTTTATTTCTTGGCAGTAGTAATTCATTCTATTTCTGACAAAATGTTGAAATCAGCTGAAGATTATAATCCTAATTAGCTATACGGCAATTAATGTTACCTTGAACTGTTATGGCCAAATCACTTGATGTATAAAAATCTTTAGTTTTAAATTATAATAACAATATCCTTTTAGCACAGTATTTTGCATCAGATTCATTGTTTTAATTTAGTTTTAATAAGGATTATTTGGAGGCAAGGGACACACTTTGTGTAATTTTTTTAAAAAAACAACTCATTGAGTTATCTGTGTAAGAAAGGAAAGAGCTTCATTGTCCTTATTCATAGAAAGGCTTTGAGAAATAGTTTAACAATATTTAATTATTCTCGGATAGATGTGGGCAAGATAATTTATATGCTTTTTTTTTTTGCATACAATATAAAGTAAAATTGAAGTTTCCGACTTATTTTGGAGTAAATTTCATTTGATGTAGTTCAGAAAGTGTATGAAGCCCAAATCTGGATTGGGAGGAGACTAGAACTGATTATTTTTGTTGCTTGGCATTACACAGCTATTTATGTAGTTCAAACTGATAACATCTGTTTATGTTATAAGAAAAGCTTTATCACAGGAGTAGTTGCCCCTTTGCAAGGGCAGCCAGCAGTTCCATCAGAGACAGCAAGAGCAGTGGAGCAGCTGGATTTGGTGGTGACTTCATTAAAATCCCATGAGCAGAGACTGCTAATGAAATATATTGAGTGAGCACTTTTCTGAGCTGGCCCAGTCTCTGCCTCATAATAACTGTCCCAAGCTCACTCAGTGAGATTTGCTATCTAGGTCCAGCTATAGTGACGAAATGAGAGCTGCAGATGGGCATGGATTAAATAGTATATATGTCTCAAATTGAGCTTACATATGCTATGTGGCTTTTATAGACTTATTTATCATATGTAAATTGAAATATTCAGTATTCTAGAGTGACATTTGTTGTTATGTTAATTTTGAGATCTCCTGCCTGAATTCTTTTGCAGACACTATAATGCACGGTACCAGTACTCTTGAGTGCTGTTTTTTGTGTTGTATTTCTGATAACACTGACTGCTTGCAGGAACACAGTCGTATTTCATAATAGTGCAATCTTATTAATCACAGACACTAAAATTGCTGACTTACACTTCAGCATTAGTACACAGCCTCAGAAATGCATTGCTTTTCAAGGACAGGCCGAAGTGTCCTGACTCTTTGTCAGTAGATGTGGGATGCAAGCTGTCAAAAAAACCCCTCTATAAATCTGTAACAAGAGGTGATCAGGAGCAATACCAGTAAATTATACCATGCATATTCAAATACAAAGAGAGATAACCTTACTTCCATACAGTTAACTTTGTACACAATGAAGTGTGGATGAACACACTGTTTATTTAATTGGGTGACAGTACAATTTTCTACTGTGTTTTGTAGCAGCCACAGAAAAGAACAGGCGATAGAATACACTGGCTCCCAGGGGTGAGACTGGCAGGCATGTGCTGGACTGGACCCTACCAGGCTGTCTGTTGTGGTTTTGTTTGTGGGATTTGTTGAGCACAGTTTTCTTCAGGGAGGTATGTACAATCATACCTTATCTGTCTGCCTATCTGTCAGGTTTCTGCTTACTCTTTTTATGGCCCTGTAATATATTTGTTACAACAACATGAAAAAAAAGAGTGAGTATGTTCTGTGTATATGGTTTTATCAAAGTAATTTCTTTTCCAGGGTAGCTATCACTTATTTTCACCATCTTGGCCCCCATTTTGGGACTTTTGTTATTCAGGCAGGGTTTTCTTAGCTACTCTGGAGCCTTTGACTTTTACAATAGTTGTTCACAGCAAGAGGAAAGTGGAGAGATTCAAATATTACCAGAGTTGTATAGCTAAAAATGTGTCCTGCCTGGACTGCCAAAGTGTTTGTGTGGTGCTTCGGAGCAGGGGTAGAGTTGGACCCCTAGTCCCACTTAAGCAGTGGTGCAAAGGTCTCTTGTAATACAAGCCTCTGGGCTCTTTGTGCTCTGGAGAGCCTGTAGTCTGCTCTCTCCCGTTTCCCACGCTAGGGAAGAAGGGACTTCCATCTGTAACAGACCAGAGACAGAGGCCAGCACAATGCATAGGGAGAGCATTTTTTATGCAAATGAATACAGCAAATAGTGCATCCCATCTCTCTAACAGAGATAATCCCTCTCAAGGTACAACTTTCTCTTGTGCTTCTGCTGGGAGGAGGCATCGTTGCCCAACTGCCACCCCCTCATCCTGGGATATATCGTATCTCACAGTACTGAAATGGGATTATGCAGCCCTTTGTGTAAGTGATGTGCACTAAAGCTGGGAGATGTGGAAAGGCTCAGGGTTCTGCTTGACTTGAGCAGCTTTTTCAGACAGCTCTAGGTTTTGGTGCTTTTTTCACTTTCAGGTGTGCCCAGTCATTTCCCAGGACTTCTCTTGCAAGTTTCTATAACTCCTTTTTATCAAAAAAATAATAATAAAGAAAGAGATATGCATATTTTTAGATATGCATGTATATATATACACACGTTATATGTATGTGTTTTTGATGGACATTAGGGTTTTTTAACAATATCTCTCTGCACACAGGTAGCTTGCTATATGCTTCTAGCAACCAGTCTCCTGCGCATGGTTGCCTCACTGAGCTGTGTTTAAATAGCTCCTCCAGAAGCCTCTACAGCACTTCAGCTCTTTCAGAGAGGGATCAGTGCTACACAGGACTTACTCCCTTATCCAGAGCGGAGCCCAGGCTTGTGACCCATGGCAATCAGGGAGTGTGCCTGGGTCTCCTATTGGCCCAGAGTCATGAAGTGCATTCAGAACCAAATGAGGGGCAGGGTTTCTACACCCTGTGCCTTAGGTATAGCGTGAGAGCTCAGCTCCTCAGGAGCTCCTCAGCTCCTTGCTCTCATGGAGCTCTAGACCAAAAAGCTCTTTCCAGCAAAACACATAACAAGAGTGAGAAAGTAGATTGATATTCTCCAGTGTTTCCATTTTCCCATTCATTTTTACAGAAGCCAGTTTTTCCTGTTTTGTTCAAACATGGAAGCGTTGCTGCTATGATTGCCTGATATACACATGGGAAAACAAAAGATTAGGATAAGAAGTTCTATCATTTTGTAGTGTATGGAGGGAGGTACAACTTCAGAAAAATTATTTGCAGAAGTTTTCTATCTAGCTACCATTCAGATGGCATTTTGGTAAATTCCCAGAACTGCACACAGGGCGATGAAGTAGTGATTTTGAGATGAACTGCTAGTTGTTAGATGGGGCCTGCTGATAATCCACAGTAGGAGAAAGGTCACACATTATTTGAAGCAGCCAAGAGTCATAATCATGACCTTTTTAAAATTGCCATTACATGGTTTAAATATTACAATGACTAGTCATTTGATACAAAAACAAAGTGCTCAGAAAATAAAAGTGCCTGAAGCTTCTGTATGGCAAAAAATGTCCTAATGCAGATTTTCAGATGAGCTGTTACGGTTGAGTTTGAGAATGTTGTGGCTTAGCCATCATGCTGCAGACAGAACTGAAAATTTCCAAAGCTATTTGTGTGTCTTAAAACTTGAACTAACAAATTTGAGCTTGCGTCTAGGACTGTGAATCTGGACTGAAACAGAGTTAGTACAGCCGCAGAGAGGAGCTGGAGCAGCCTATAGTCTGAGAGACTTCAGGAGGACTTCTAGGCTGTTCCCCTGTACCAAATCAGAATCACCTATATCTATGTCACCCTGACAAAAGTTTGTCTAGTTTCTTTTTTAAGACCCCAATTGGCAGACTAGGGAGCTTATTCAAAGGATACGTTTCAGTACCCCACTTTCTACTAGCAAGGTTTACTATACTGTCCTGCCATAAAATGTGTTCTTGTGTTCACCATCGATATGCAGAACAAGTTATGTTCTTATACTTTCCCTTCTGCCTTCCTTTCTCAGGTCAATCTGGTTCATCTAGCTTTTTCTTGTAGGTCTTATATGTCTCACAGCTTCATCTGAGAAAAAAAAAGTTTTAGCAGTTGAGGCCATAGCAGAATCTGTGGGCTCTTTGTAATGCGCATTGGCTGGTGAGTTGCATAGACATTTGAAGTGGGTAGTGGTATGCTAGCCTCCATAAGCCAGCTATCAGTGGGACTAAAAAAAGAGGAAAAAATAGATAAATTTGGAAGTCATAGGAGGATTGTACGGTGATGGTGATGGCCCATCTAGGAATAGCTGAAAGGGACTTCAAATGGAGGTAGGGTTGCAAATTTGATGGTCCATATTGAAGAAAAGTGCAGTGCTCCTGAGTGTACAGAAATCCAAGAACTGAGTAAATCATTAACACTTTCTGCTGAAATGAGCCCACTTGTTTCTCAGCGCAAAGGCTTCATGAAAATGATGAGGTGAAAGAACAAAAGAAGAAGATAACCAGGCAGACAAAAAGTCAGAGAACCTCTCTGTTGTTTCTTAGTGTTCACTTTCATCTTCTCCGTGATGGTGGTTGCAAAAGTTACCTGTTTCCTATTAATGGTATTAATTCCTGTAGCCTGCATGTCCTTAGCCCTAGAATGTTCTGAGAAATGTGTTGTGGTTTTGTTATTTGACCAAACTTGGTCCATGGTTGTGCCTACTGTACGAGACATCTCTGTGCAGATAAATATAAAATTCATCAAAACACAGTTACTGCCAGGCAGTGATTCCCAGGAGAACTGCAGCCTGATTCAGATTTCCTACTCGCTTTGTACCAGTGCAAGTGAAAAGGGATTCTTATTCTCTTCTAATGTCCCAGGCTGAATGCCTCCTCACGCCCTTCAGTAATGACAGCGCAGCGGGAAGCTTTGTTGACGGCAGGCCTGTGGTATCTGGGAGCAACCTGAAACACCCCATGTCCAGAGGAGGATCAGATGCGGTCAGCAGGACAGGGACAGGCGCAGAAGCAGAGGCAGCACCTCAGTAGGTGGCACTCTTCCCTCTGCATCCGCACCAGGTGAGGGAGCAGCTCACAGCCCTGCTCAGCATCGCTCTGCTGACACGCCACTCCAGCATCCAGCATGAAATCCAAAGCCTTGACCTCTTTTCATCGCTGTTTCTTCTTTTTTTATGGAGTCAGCCTTGATTCACGTATAAAAATAGTTTACCAAAGGTTCTTGAAATTTCAACTCGGATAATCTGCCTAATGAGATGTCTATCTATAGCTTTGGCTCGGTAAATTATTCTTCACTCCTTGTTCAGGACATGCAATCCTAATGCAACTGTGCTTTGATGTCAGACATAACTGTCTTTCTAGACTAGTGGTGATTCTGGTCTGTACAGTCAGATCATTTAGAGATGCAAATCCCCATATTCTTACAGACTGCTTTCTGTGTTGCACAGTCTGTTTGCAGAGTGAATTTAGTGAGAGCTTAGAGAACGGACTTAAACCTGAAGTCTAAGGCTGTATGAATGTACCCCATCTTTTTAATGAAGCCCTTTTATCAAGGAACCTGGTTTTGGTGTTCACTCCAGTCCTAGCCCTTGTAGCAATATGAAGAAAAGAAAAATAAGTTTTGACAATAAATGGTTATAATGACTTTTAATTCCCAAGCTGTACCCATACCAAAGCCTCAAAGACTTCTTGCCTGCTTTCTTTGGGTGTTTTTTTCTGAAGGCATATCTGCAGCTTCACCAAGTATTTGTCTTTGAGTCCTTGTTTCACAGCAGGGATTCAACTCAGGGTCAGCACTGTCTGGTTCTGGGTTGACAGAAACTTGCAGTTGTTGGCTTTGCTTAATTGAGAAGCCTCCTTTTGTCATAACCTTTCGGACTTTTAGATGGTAGGTAGCTCTGACTCAATTTATTGACATTTCTCTCCACAGAGTATTTTTTTATTAAGGTCTATCAGAAGTGCTGCCTTTTCTGCTGACTACTCATTTTTATATACACCTCTTTGAGAGTGATCCTTAGGATATTTAGCTTGAATACACTTGTGCCCTACAGGGTGGCCTGTTCTTTTATAATGAGAGACTGATTTTGGTGTCGAACTGTCCATCTGTGTATGCCTCTGTGATGTGGAGTTCCAGCTGCTATGAACGGATTGAAATCTCATCGGCAAGGATAGCTTGTGCCCCTTAGGAAATCAGAATGTTTTCCAGCTCCCCATAGTCCTGGCTAGACCACATTGTATCTTTGGCCCCCTTCCTCTTGGCTGGCATGCTTCACACATTTACTGTCCAGCAGCCTTCTGTAATGCCATTCATTTAGGATGTGGCAAAGCAGAGTGTGGTGGGTTTTGTTGGTTGTTTTTATATTATAGCTTCTTTGGAAGTGTGTGGCCAAGTGCCCCACCCAGTCACTGCATATGGGACAAGATTGATCTTTAGTGGGGAATCTTACAAAGGTGGTTGTGGAAGGACTGACTCAAACCTCTTTGCAGTGGCTGTGGTGATGGTGTCCATGGCTTAATGCATCATCTCAGACTAAACTAAAAACCTTCCATAAGGACTAGAGGAAGTCCAGACTCCCTAGACAATAAAATCCTCTGGGCCAGTCTGGCAGGAGCAGTCATTGATAGGAAATGCATGTGCATGGTAGACATGCTTATATCAAACAAATCTGTGGCACATTCATCCCCTGGTTGTGCTGTCACAGCTGCTTCATTTACTTCCGCTAAGAATTAGATTTATCTAAGTACACAGAAGAACCATGACTATGAGTTTGTTTCAGTTAGCAATGCTAACAACTGGAAGGGGAGGTTAGTTGTTTGACAGCAACTATGAGGACGGCATTTATCAAACTGGGAGGTTTTTTCCCCTAAGATACGTGTTACTCCAAGATATTAAAAATTATGTTTAAAAGGTCCCCCTAGCTCTGGAATGAATTACTAGTATCAGACGTTCTCCAGCTCTGAAGACCTCAGGGTCGTTATGTGGCAACAAAAATTATGTACCATATGGCATGTCTAAAATATTCAGTAATTTGCAGAGAGTGTTTGCTGAAAACAAATTTTACAGCAAAGCAGGCTGTAAATTTTCTGTAGCGTTGAAAAATCACCGTGAAAGAAATAAGACAAAACATTGAAATGTATACCCTGCCCTGCTTCTTGAATGTATGTTTATCAGTGAATGATTATATTCTTTTCATTGCACAAAAGCATTCATCAGACCTTGTCAACTATAAGCTAATGATGATTAGCATTTTTGTGTGAGGACCTGAAACCATTCTGTAAACATGACTGAGTTCACACCCAGCAGTTACTGGTGGGCATTTCTGTAATAATACATTTTATCTGCTTCTGGAATTTTTGCATGCCCAGCTTTCTGTGTCAGGAGCAAAATGGCCACATGCAAAGAGGTGAATTGCAATATTAGGTTTTCAGACACCAGAAGGACAAAACATGTTCTTCACTACCTTCATTTTGCAACTAGAAGGCAGAAGGACAGAATGCAAGTGATTGCCCAGGATCCTACATGAGGTCTCTCACAGTACTGAAAGGATCAACTGATCATCAGTCATAAGATTGTCTTCCCTGCTATGCCAAACTCTCTTGTATGCTCTCATCAACACTTGCTTTGCTCCTTCCTACCTAGCCCAGAATATACAAAATAACATAATTTGTAATACCATTTACTCCTTCAGACTTACTATGGTGAGGCAAGTCCTGAACCCTGCTGCCTGAGGCATTCAGGATACTGGTGACAGATGTTCCAGTAAAATCAGTGTATTTGCACTTCTTAGTAACTCAGCATCTCCATAACGTGGTTGATATCCAGTAGCCTCCCAGTTTATACCCTGCTCTGTCTGCAAAGGCTGCATTTGCAAAGCAAGGACTCTGGCAGCTAAGAAGATACCTTGCTCATCTGGAGCACGCTACTGAGGCTCTTAAGGGTCACAGATCCCCTGGTTTGACTGAAGAGTCCACATTCGTGGTAGGCATTTCAACACAGCAGATCCTGGGGTGTCGTGGTTTCCAGTGTGTATTGCCTGGCATGTCTCATTCTGTTGGATCAGCAGTTAATCTGTTGGAATTGCCCTTTTTTTTTCTCTTGTTTTTCCCCCCCTTTTTTTTTTTGTTCCTTTTTTTGTTATTTTCATTCTTCAGAATCTAAAAAAGGGAAAGTACAAGCTTAAATGAGGCTGCTGGGACCCACACATTTAGTTGCACAGATCAGCCATCTGCTTTGCATGCTATACCTTTACTCCTTGTTACACACTTATTATGGGAATATTTATTCTGTCAATGACTAGCTGTTTGCTCTTAATATGCTCCATCTGCATATAAATTTGTTAAACCACTCCCCTTAGGCATATGAAAATGTGGTTTTCCTTTAAGGTGGCTATAACTATGCAATTAGATTTACAGTATCATCATCAGGATGTTCAGCTCCCACATCTGCTGCAGGATGCGAGTGTGGAAGATGGGCTTGGGAAAAGCAATTTACACAGCTCCTCAGGTGCAAAAAAGGTTGAGGTTTAGAGTGACAGCTGGTAGAGCTGGAATCTGTGTAGGAATTTTGGAGGTCTTAGGGGTAGCAATATGATGAAAATAACTGGGGAGGAGCCACAGACACCTCTAGATGTAAGTAAGGGCAGTGGTTTGCTAGGAATGATGAAATGGCCCTCTCGCGTGGCGTGTGCCACATATCTGGCAGGCTTGCCTTCATTGAAACTCCAAGTGGGCTTTGAGGGGAGCTGTGTGAGGAGAAGACCCCTTGTGGGTCTTTCTACTGGGAGGATCCAGAGGAAGACTGAGTTGCAGTTGGCAGTGGGAAAAACAGATTCTGATTTCTGAATTATTTAGACTTTTCAAAGTTGTGCAGTTCATGCAAAATGAATAAAGAAGAGAAAGAGCAAAAAAAAAAGATGGCTTGGGATTTAGGGGTTGGTTTGTTTGCTATCTTCTGGTTTTGTTTTGTTTTCCCTGCAGAAAACAACTCAGAGTAATGTATTTTCTCACTAATTCTGCTCCTATTAAATTCTAACCAATCCTATGAGACGGGGCCAGATCCCCTAGTAGTGTCCATCTTAGCATTTGGCACATGGTACCACTTTTCTTGACTAGCTTGAACTTTCAGAAATTGTGTGCTTTTGAAAATTAATTCAATTCTCCTTCTCATGCTAATCAATATTGGTAGCATTTTGTCTACAAAAAACTTTATCCCAGGAGCATGGACTGTCAGCTGTCCCCGGGGAAACGATGTGTTCAGGCATATTCTCACTTTAAATAATTTTTAAAGTAAACACTTTGCTTTGTCTTACATATGAGTTATGACCCTAATGACTTCTGGTTCCGAGTTTCCTTTCTCAGCGTTTCCTTTCCCCAGACTTCTCCTGGTGATAATGCTGCGCAGGGTGGGAATGAGCCCTGGCTGCCTTTTATTCCTATGTATTTACCTGACATTTTGCCAATATGCTATTATGCTGCTTTCTATATTGAAAAATAATGCCCTGAATCTCATGTTGTGAAGATCAAAACCCACTCTTCAGCAAGGTATATAGTAGATTAAAATCTCAATTATGGGGATAGAGATAGCCAAGGCAGTAGGCATGCATGCTGGTAGGAGATGGCTGGAGAAAGCATAAGGCATAGTGGCTTACTGGAGGTGGCTCAGTCCCTGCAGAAGCATGATGAGCTCCAGCAGGCTTTGGCACAAAATTGCAAGCTTTTCGAAGAATGCAGAAACTCTACTGATGCCTATGGTGAAGACATCAGTTTTTCTCTGTTTAGCCCACCTTATGCAAGGAACTCTTGATGAACTTTGTCTATTGATAGCCAAAAGATTGACCAGGGAACTTCAGGCATATTGTTGAAGACTGTCTTCCTTTCTTGTTTTTCCTCCCAAGATGTTGATTAGAGTTGTGTCTTGTTTGTTCTGTTTGATTCATGGCTTCTGAGTGAGTATCTTGACATTATACAACATCCTATCATTAACTGGTTTTCTGAAGGCTCTCTGCAAGTGTTTTGCAGATCAGTGCTACATTACAGGCTCACTGTTGGGACCAATAATTTAAGACATATGCTTACAACTTAAAATTGTTTTGTTTGTAGCGGGAAAGCAGGCAAAACTTTTCAACTTGAGTATTTGAGAACAGTGTTGTGAACACAATGCAAGATGATACTGTGCGAACGAAAGCTGTAGTTCTAGTGCTGCAGGTCTGGGGATACATTTGTTCCCATGGAGGTCAGTAGGAGCCCTTCTACAGGAATTTCTTCAAGACCTCAGAGCACAGTGCCTGGGGGAAAGTTCAACAGCACAAGACACACCTAGACCATTCGTTCCCAACCCTTCACTGGAGAATATTGATAATGTTTTGTGTCTGTTGTTTCAGCTCCTCACAAAATTCTCTCTGGTCTACTGTTATCTCTTCTTCATCACCTTTCTTGCTCCATGATTACCATCATATCCATCCTGCATCCTTATTTCTCCATGCCCACCTTTGCTGGCAGATCAGGACTGAGAGTGAGGTTACAAACCTGACTTATTTGGCTAACATCACCCAGAGCCATAGGGGCGTCTCTGCACCATGTTCTCATGTGATTCTGATATAGAAGTACATAACACAGACATCCAAGTTGACTTTGCACGGATCTGTACATATCTGACAGAGCTTGTTCATTTCCTCTTCATGCTTCATGCTTAGGGGTCACCACTGAGACCCACCTTATCCATCAGAAAACTCTGAACAAGAGTTCATAACATTTTAACTCCATTGCAAATGATTTTATAGATGTGGAGTCAGTTTGTTCATAGTGGAAAATAATTTATGTAGTTAATGTGCTGTTTCAGAGAAATAAGAAATAATTGCAGAACAACTACCTGTCAGGTGGGGAAATAAGTTAATTTGTGTGAAAATCTACAGTAAAAATATTGTTTAAGTACACTATATTTTCTTTGGATGCAAGTACCTCAGCATAAGAATTTCATATATAACACTTGATATAAATAGTGTGATAACACTTCACAGAAGCTCCACTTATCAGGGGAATTCCAACTTCTTACAGAGACTGAAGCATACTGGTTGTCATGCCATCCTTGTAAATATTTTATGTTGGCTTAAGACTCAAGGGCAGACGTCTATTTTTACTTAGTGTTTGTGAAGAGCTATGAACCTAAAAAGCTTTTGGTATAAAACATTTAGCAGTAGCAAAGTCAGTTCAAAGCTGTCTCTAGAAACAGAAATTGTGATGCAGCTCTTTTTGTTTATTTTTCTATTATTGCTATACTTCTCTGGTAAACATGTATGCAATAAATACTTGTTCCAAACAACATCCATTCAGCAAAGGATCTTGGAAGTCAGTGTAGCCTGCCCTTCCTCTGAAAGCAACTGCCTTGCATTGATATCTTCAGCAGTAGCTTGCTTTTTTCTTTTTTGTTTTTTCTTTTTTTTTGTTAAGCAGCTACAGCCTGGTAATGCCTGCTTGCCAAAATAATGAGACTTGCAGACTGGCAAAGACAGCTCGTTACTAATGTGCATCCTGTATTGTCTAGCATCACAACAAACTTTCCTGGACATCTACTGGTTTTTCAAAGAAATGACATAAAACTTCTATTTGGGACTTAATCTGAGGTTTTTAAAACCACAGAAAAATGTGTCATGTGCTCTTGATTAAAATGAGAATGTTTGAGAGCTGAAGACTTTTACTATGCAGATAACCAGCCTAAATATTGAGGTGCCTGAGCTCCATTGCCTGCTAACACAGACTCCTCAGCTGCATCTGTGCCTTTGGAAACGAGGCAGAGAGACTCAATCACTCAGACATTTAACAAAAAAAATCAGCCAGCATTAATATTTATTTTAGAATTCAGATTCCAATAACTTTGTGCTCTTCTGTGTCTCTCTGGCAGACTCTGAAAAATTGACCACATTACCAGCTTGAGTGGCCATACCTACTTGTCAGCTTCTGCCTGTGCTGGCGCAGGGCTTGACTCGGTGCTGCTGTGAGCGGCCGGCGTGTGACATCATTGCTAATTAAGTTTGAGTACAGAGCTATGTTTGAGAGCCAAAGGAAGTGCAGGAAGGAAGCTGCGTGTCAGTGAGTCATGTCATCTGAATGCATGGCAAGCAGTTATTGATAACATACAGCCAAACCACAATGTTGATTTTGGAAGATTTGGCATGGGAACTAAAAGCAGCATCCTGACCTCAGCTGCGATTTGTTTGTATTTAGATTTCCAATAATGCTGGTTTGGTTTTTTGAAAGAATTGTTTCTTTTCAGATACTCTGCCTTTATTTATCTCACAGTTCTTGCTAGAATAAGGACCCTTAGGGACTTAAACATTTAATCTGTGTGAACAAGGCATCAGCATTTTTCTGAAGACTGTCTCCCATTTTCTGTGTGAAGGAAAAATGTCTCTTTAGTGGCAGGCACCCTGCCTTGTAATTTCCGTTGTGTGAGCTTGGACATCTGTGCGATTATCCTCTGGGAACACTTGCAGCTTGACACACATGCATCTAGTCTAGCTATTTTTAATCACTGCTTTTCAAGTGTCTGTAGTGAGTTTGGTGACATGAATGGGAATAGTGTTTTCCAAATTTGAGTCCTTTGGTATTTGCTTTTTGTAGTCCCTCAACCCTGCTAAAATCTCCAAGTATCATAAAGGTTAATCACTTCCAACTGTCCAGGAAACTTCGTTATAAGGCTTGAAGGTATTACAGTGCCCACAGAATTTCAATGCAAAGCTACATTTGAAGATTATAAGAAATATTTAATTTCTGTGTTAAGTGTAGTCACATTTATATAGGAACATAACAGATTGAGAGCTAAGTAGTGTTTAAGCTTTTTAAAAGCTGTTTTTAAGTTAAAAGATGATCACGTATGTGTTTTGGCTTAATATATAGGAAAGGTGATAGTTTTGTACCAGCAACAGTTACTATGAGAGTGGCTCATCTTGCTGGAGAGTTATTCTGATACTTTTTTCATATTACTCTCTAGGACAAAACTGATCCCAGGTAACAATATTTTCCTTACCTATCCCTTCCTGTCACAGCACCAGGGTCTCTACCTTTACTGCTTACCTTATTGCAAAGAGAACTTCTGTAACCACATCTCCCATTGTCAGTGTGTGAAGTAGTTGTAAAACAAGACCTGATGAATAATGATCCATTTCAGGTCTCAGATCTCTAACTGACTCCTATTCCAATCAGCAGAAGACACTTGAAAAAGCACAGCACAGTATCTGGACTTACGAAACAGCATTTTAAGTGAGGTTACAGGTGTAAAATTCAAGGATGTTATAAATATCCTTGTATTAAGTAATGAAGAATAACTTGTATTACAAGTTTATTTAAGACTGGTTATTTGAAGGTTAATAGAGTAAGAAAAAAAAGGGCTTTAAAGGGTTTCTTGTAAACTATATACTTCATTTCCTTGGCCACAGTGTAGGATCAAGTAGATCTATGTCACTTCTGAGAGATGCTTGTATACTCTATTCTTGAAGACCTTTGATTATGGAGACCCCACAATCTCACTGTGCAACCAGTGCTTCAGTATATGTTATCATTAGAAAGTTTACTCTTTAAAGTGTAGTCTGAAGTTTTCTTGCACGTTAAACTCATTTCCTCTTGTCCTCCTCAGATGTGGAAAAAAGATTATTTTCTTTCTCTTTATGGCATATATTTGAAAACTGCTCTCATGTTTCAGCCCACTCTTTTCTAAATTAACAATCCTACTTCCATCAAATTTTCCTTGCACTTCTCATTTTCTAGATCCGTGATCATTTTTCGTTTCTCTCCTCTGTCCCATGCTCTTTTTGACATTCATTGCCCAGTATTGAATACCTCAGGTGAATGCAGTTCAACGGGAATCACACTGAAGTTCACGGAGCTCTATCTGACACTGAAGAGTGATAGCTCACAAAAGTGATCTCTCTGGGTTCAGCAGGGCCACTGATCTAAATGCTTCTCAGTGTGAAAAAGGAGTGCAGTCCTGACATTCAGATCTACCAAACGTTACTGAAGAGATAATTTTCCTCATCCATCACTTCAGCCCTATTCTTTTTGCATTCTTCAAGCCATGTCTCCATTTTTTTTGCTGTATCAAATATAATGTCTTTATTTTCACTTGCAAATTCTGTAACAGCCTATTCCTTTCTTACCATATTCTCTTAGCATACTCCCACGCCTTCCATCTCTCCATTCCCAAATCCTGAATTCCTAGATTTAAGGAAGTTCCTTTGTGGTTTCTGTTACTTGGGGCCTCATGCTTTAGGAAAATTCTTTGTAAACAGCCAGGGCTCAGTGACAATCTTCCTTTTAGAATCTTCTTAAAACTCTGTTTCTGAAAAACTTGGTGGGAGTTGGGTCACTTGTGTGCTGCACACAGTAATGTAGCAACCTAGCATGGCTGTGGTGATTGTTCTCTCCTGTTTATATGCTGCTGTCTCATGTCTCATTTATACTTACAAGGAAAGCTTTTTGGAATATAGGACATCTTTTCTGTGTCAAATAAGAAGTACTCCACACAATGAATTTGTCTATAGTTAATATGATAATACTAATAAAAATACTGGTAAATGTGCTAGAGAGATATGGCCCTATGCAAAGCCTGCTGTTCCTTGTCCAAGGAGCCAAGTATTTCAGAGACAGCTCTTATATCCTCATGTATTTTTTCCAACCCATAGAATTATGCTTTAATAGTATTTCCACAGGAGAGCAAGGTGAGCCAAGGCACGGTCATTACAGAGATTTTTCCATGTAATTCAATGGTTCTAGAAAACATTATGAAATATTATCTTGGCAAAAGATGGAAATGTGAAGAGCAGCCGGTAATCCTATGAAGATCCTGCTCATCTATAAATTAATACACACCACTGGGGATACTGACAGTTTGTCTTGGAAGTGAAATGGTTGAGAAGAAATTTTGGCACTCAATCAGCAAAAGATATGACACTCATAAAAGCAGAACTATATTTATGACATAGTATAATGGTTAATTAGTTTGGGATATATTTATATTAATATGAAATTCAGTGTCTATTTCTGATATCCTTGTATATGTGTAAAAATGGAATTGCATTCCATTGGAAGAGAGAAGACATCCTTTGTTATCTTATCAGAAGAGCATAGCTCCTACCATAAGAGCTTGGTAAAACAGTTTTTCAATTTTGTGGGGTTCTTCGTTGAACAAATGGTTTTCTCACAGCCCTCCTCCTCCACTGCTTTAATTTTACAGCATAATGAAAACAAGCTGCATCAAACTGTAACTGAGCTAGGATCAGACGAACAGTTTTAGAGGGGTAATAGCTGAATACATAGCTTAATAGTTACATAACTAGAAGGAAGGCCAGAAGATATAAATGTCCCTCATTTATACATGCATATGTACATATGCATATAGATGTAAAGAAAGTATGGTTGCTAAACATGCCATTGATGACATAAATATGTGTGTGGATAGATAGATTAGATAATCAGACATCCAGAAAACTAAACTTGCTTTATGCAGTTAAATTAAATGTAGATTTGTTGGAGGTAGCTAGTGTGAAGTAAATATAAGCAGAACTTGAATGTGTTGAGCTGAAAGTCCCAGGCTTGCTTTCTCTGTGACCATCAGCAGTGACAAATGTCACCAGTGGCAACAGCAATGCTCCCTCCAGGTTGCCTGAGCCACAGGTAGCCATTAAGTCCAACATTTTTTCTGGACTTGACTTCAGTCCAGGCAGAGCTAGATCAGTTGGAAGTTGTCCAATCTTCCTGGTGGCCTGTGCATCTTGCTGCTCCACAGCACCACTGACTGTAGGCTGTGTGTGACCTGACACTGGATACAAGCTTCACAACCCTCTTCTTCTGCAGTACGCCTTGCTGTGACTGCATGAAGCAACTTTGCAGCCTGCCTGGACTTAGTTACAAGCCTAATGCATGCCCAAAACTCTCAAATTTGCTGTGTGTGTATGGTAGGATCGATGGTATCTATTTTACTGATATATGGTACACAACACCTGTATACATATTTCTATCCTGAGAGTCCCAAACAGAAATAAGGTAGCTTTATGTATTAGTGAATCCCTTCCAAATCAATACTTGCCTTTGTATTCCCTGCCTCACTTCCTCCTAGATTATATGTCCTTCCACAGAGAACACCTGCTCCTCACGATTTATCAGCTGCATATCCCAGTTCTGTAGGTTAGGAAACCTTCTTTCAGCACCAAACTAGGGTTTCATGCTGTAACTCTTATTTTTATGTAGAACTAGCAAAGTCAAAGAGCTTTCTGCTCTGTATTTCATATCTCACCTGTCTTCAGGTCCAGTCTTCTTAACTTATTTTATCTTTTTCTGTTGATGAGGGTTGTTGATCTTAGATTTATCTTATTTTTGTTATGAGAAAGCCATGATTTTGGTCACTGCTATGTCCTTCTGTGCTGAGTTTAGTGTGGTCAAATTTTGCGGTATTTTTATGTTTGACACTTTTTTTTTCTTTAAAAGCACCTTTTTATTGAGTGAGATATACAACCTCTCCAAATGTTCAGGCTTTATACATGGAAAGGAAAGGAGCACCAGAGGGAGCACTACAATTTCCTCCTAAGTAGGTTCTTTTTTTCTGCCCAGATCCCAGGCTATGACTCTAGATAACGGGCTGAATTGTGATCCAGATTGTGACTGAATCCTTCATGGTCAAAGGCAAAGATGTTTCTGATTGCAGACCTGCATCCCAGCTCCCATGCTGTAGCCTCAGGAAAAAGGGAAAGGACAGCCTTGATTTCCTTCTTTCTCTCCTTTGATATCTAGTGGCATTTCCAGCACAGGCAATCCATTCTGTACCTGAGAGGAATATCATCTATCCCCACATCTGCTGTTCAGTTCAGATAGCCTGAGGTCTTTCTAGAGTTATTGGAATCATTCTGTGAAAGTCCTTCTGAGGTCTTTTGGGACAGCATCCCAGATCAAATTGATATGCTGCATCTGCTTGCTCTGACCTATACAGTGATGCTGATGGATAAGACTGTTTCTATTTGTTCATTTGCTTTAGCAAGTACTGGCTTAAGTGCAGCTTCTGCTCTGTGTAATGACAGATGCTGCCAAATGTGACTCACATTTTCTCTTCATTCCCCTTTACAGCAGCCTCTCCAATTGGTGCTGCAACTTCTCAGCATGAGGAGCAATCTTATTTCTTAATAAACAAACAAACAAATTGTCGAGAACTCCAGACATCTAGATGTTTTGGATAAAAGGCTGTGCTCATTAGCATTTCTGCAGTAGACAATAGCAAATTCCCAAACCATACTGTCTGGGACAGGATTCATACCCTATGAAACTGTGTGACTCTGAAGAGGACGGAAGATAGTACCTCTCCAAGAGTAAAAAGCTTTTCTTTCTCATTTGCCTTGCCAGCTGTCCCGGATGCGTGACACACTATAACACAATAGTTTAGTGCTTTCCTTTTTTCTAAAGAAAGGCTGTGATGATAGGAATACTCTGTGGGATTTAGTTTATCATATGAATTTTCTTTAGTATGGGATGTACACTCTTGTCACTCTTGTCTTTTTCATGGTGAGGGTGACAGGGCACTGGAACAGGCTACCCAGAGAGGTTGTGGAGTCTCCTTCTCCAGAGACATTCAAAACCCGCCTGGGTGTGTTCCTGTGTAACCTGATCCTGCTCTAGCGGGGCGGGGGTTGGACTAGATGATCTTTTGAGGTCCCTTCCAAACCCTAACATGTGAATGTGATTAGGGTAGTTTGGCACAATCCCATAAAATTCAGGTTGGCAATTGCACCCAAACTGTTTCTCTCTGCCTCTTATCTGCCAAGCATGGAAAGAGACTGGAGAGACAATTCCATCAGGACTGGGACATGATTTCTGAGTGGGGCCCATAAATATAAAGCAGTTCTTTTAAAGAATCTTTGCTCTGTATTTTTTCATTTTCCCTTTCCAGTTACATCTGCATACATAGTCTCTTCTTTGTCCTGTATTCAGTCCTTGTTAGATCTCTGTTAGATTTTTATTTATACTTTACCCGTCCCAAAAAAGGATGGGGAGGTAAGTTTGAGGAAGAAAGCTGTAATTCAGGATCTCTTGCAATTTCAGTCTCTAGTTTGGGTTCCTCATTGCTTATCCCAGCAAGGAGAGCCCCTGTGGGTTGGTAGCTGTTGTGATCCGTGAGTCCTGGTCACTCCTGAACTGATCTGAGAGCAGTTGTGGGAATTTACTTGCAGATTAGCAAGTAGGTCTTGAGATCTGTTCTAAGGAGTTGGCAGATTTGTCTGTTTCTGCAGTCAGTTTTGGCTCCATTTCCATCCTGGAGCAATTTTAAATATTCCTTTTCAAAAGCTGGCATGGCTGATACCAGAACAGAGTACTTTTTGTAGCACTTGATTTGATTTTTGTACTTAAGGTTGTTTTCTTTCCTCTCAAACGATTGTACTCAACTACTGATAAAATTCCTTTTCCGCAGTCTTTGATTAATAAGTAACATGGGCTGTGCTGGCCTGGGAGGAGGTGATTCAGAGCAAAGCACTGCATTTTAATATGAAGTGAAGTGAATCTATTTGCACAAAATTATGCAAAAAGAATATGCTTCCAAGTAACTGTGTTCTTGAAATACACTCTTCTATTAGTTTGATCTGCAGCCTTGCTAATTTTAATTTCACGTAGGCTTAAGGTGACCTGTTTCTCAATGTACAGACATCCATCCTGCACACGACACCATCAGAATGCAAAGATCCATCCCTGGTGATGATGATTCAGTAGTGTAGTGTTTCAGGTTTTCTCATCGGTGGCAAAACCCCTGGCATTCTTTAGTTTGCTTTAAAGAGAAACTGTCTGTGAAGTAAAAGGTACAGAAATTACAGAGATGTGGCCAAAAAAGAGATTAATTAAAATGAACAAAAAAAGTAGGTCAAATTTTGACCTAACTAAGTTCAAGTTGTTCCTTTTAAATACAAAAAGCAGAGAAAATAGGCAGATGGGAGTACAGAAAAGGGAAATAAGCCAAAGTGATTAGCCTGGTGACCTTCTCTTATTTCTGGTGGGTTTTGTATGTATGTGCACTGTGCCATTGTTTTTGATGAATAAAATTAACATATTCAATTTATATCCTAAAAGAAGCCTAAATTCAGTAATTTACTCAGTACTGCCATTCCAATTTAAGGTGCACATTTTAAATTTGGAAGTTATTTGTAGGACTTATTTTCTATATTTTGCATATTTATATGTTTGGATCGAAGATACACAAAAAAGAGAATAATAGTTTTATAAAATAGCATTAGGACTAATTAAGAAAAGAAAAATAGCTTTGAACAATGACATTCTCCTGGGATTTTGTTCCTATGCCATTTTTAAACAATTGAACATTGAGCCTCTCAGTAACAGATTAGCTTATTCATCAGCTTTCTAAGAGCTAAATTTCAATGGATTTCTTCCCTTTCTTATATTCTTTCAAATGATTTATATAAAGCAAGGTTTTCACTATGTTGGTGAGGGTTTCCCAAGAAGTTTCCAACTAATGCTTAGTTAAACAAATTGAGTAGAAATTTATACTGTAATTAGTTTGATGAGTAGATTGTGTTGCACAGCCCAGATTATCTGGAGCTTTCTACTAAAGAAAGTAAAGAATTGAAAAATGAAGGCAAAGAAAGTTAAGGTGCTTCACTCATGGCTGTTATTTATTACTTTAAAACATAATTATAATTAATGATAACTTCAAAGTATTTTTTAGTATTACATTAACTCCTCTTTGCATGTTTGCTAGACATTTTGGAGGGCACAGGGCTTATCATTTGGGTGAGATCCACAGTGTCTTTTTTCAGAGTGGCCAGAAACAGAAATTTCAGAGAAGAGCATCAAAACTCTGGTTTAGATAGCCTGGTGAGTAGGCTTACATGGAATATGCTGCTAACAGTACGGGTCTTATTCTCCACCCTAAGAACTTGGCTCCTGTATGGAAGTAGGTTTCTTGAAGTCATTACATTAAGAAAATGCAGTGGCTTGAAAAATAGTAAATCTGGATATTCCTGATATACAAAAAGGTGTCTGTTCTTTTGACTGTTGCTCCATTTCTTTAAGAAATAAACACACCCTCTTCTTGCTGTAGCTATCCCAGCTGCAAATGTTTCCATATCCTCCTGTATTTCACTACCTAGCCAGTTACTGCTTTCCCAGGTCTTGCTTTGCAGCTGCTCATTTACG